>JARHVA010000238.1:3220000-3480000 GCA_037957365.1 Torreya grandis | reverse complement strand
CTTAATGAAGATGAGTATGTTTTGATCTCTGATGAAGAAATACTTTATGAATTAAATATTATTTGGGATTCAGATGATAATGAATCAGAAAATCAAGTTAATATGAATTTCATTGATAGTGAAACTAAATCATAATCTTCAGATTATGATTAAGAAGTTGGTTTTTAAATTCATATGATTTCAAGTCCATTTCCTGATGCATTCACTTTATCCTAATAACTTTCATATTTAAAAGCCAAGTTTTCTCAGACACCTGTATATATGATCTCTACAAGGATGTCTATACAACAACAAATTTTTGCATTAGAACAAAAATATCAAATGCAATTTGTAAATGAAAAAAAGGCAAAAAGTTACTGCAAAAAAATCCTCTAATATGTTTTCTCATGGATATTCTTCTCAACAACATCTTTCATCTAAGATTGAATAAGCCTATCATCTAGATACTTATGCTAGATCTTTCTAGTGTAAGAAAAGAATTCATCAACTTCAGAACTTTTTAGACAAAGCTTGGAGAGAACTAAAAACTCTCTTAAAAGAAGAAGCTCTAGCTGATGAAGATGAACAATTGTTTGAGTAAGAACTTATACAAGCCACTAATGAGATAGAATCTCATTTTGAGGAGGGGAAAACTAATCATGAATTACAAATAGAAATGATCAAATACATCATATTTCTGCACACTTCACAAATAATCCTATTTGTGAAATTTAGATTAAATGTGAAGGTTTCGAGCCTTATAGTTTAGATGTTCTACTAGACACCGGTGTAAATATTTATTTAGCCAGATTTCATGTTATTCATTATGACATGTGGCAATTTGATTTTCATAAGTTGGTATTCAACACCAATACTATTATTTTAGAATTATCTACATTGGTTCCAGTACAGTTTGGTGATTCTATTTATAAGTTTAAAGTTGTTTAGCATGAAATGCCATCTTATGATATGATGATAGGATCTAATAATTTATCAAGCTTGTATCCTGTTACTATTGAGCCTTATGAAATCATTTTGGCTAACAAGTATTCTCTGTACAAAAAGTCTAAATATAAGTGTATAATACCTCTCAAAGAAAAGCCAATTTTTTTTGGTAGATACAAGATGGATCCAACAAAAGATAAACCTTTATAGTGCTAGTATTGACCCTATCATTAAAAAATAAAAAAAGATTTTTGTTCAAAAAATCTTTTAGCTTTCTAATCTAGAAAGTCTCATGAATGCATAATAGAATTAAAGATGATCAAAGACAAAAATGGAAAAGATGTTGAACCCAAGTTCAAAGCTCATCACTCTGGTATGTCTCCAAGCCTATGTAAAGAGTGTTTTAAGGAAATTGATTGGCTTAAAAAACAAAGATTAATTAGAGATTCTAATAGTCCTTGGACTTGTGAAACTTTTTAGGTAAATAAAAGATTAGAGCAAGTTAGAGGCAAGAAAAGATTAGTTGTGAATTATGCACCTCTGAATAAGTAAGTGGTTCCAGTCCAACACCCTATTCCTTCTAAAGATAAAATTCTACAAAGAACTAATGGGAGTAAGGTATATAGTAAGTTTGATTTAAAATCATGATTCTGATAGATATAGGTTATAGAGCAAGATAGGTATAAAACAACTTTTGTCACTCCTTTTGGTCAATATGAATGGAATGTTTTTCCCTTTGGTTTAAAGACTGCTCCAATTATATTTTAGGAAATGATGAACAAAATGTTTGCACCTTATTAAAAATTCACAATTGTATGTATTGATGATATTCTGATATTTTCTAAATCCCTCAAGGATCATATAAATCATCTTGAGAAATTTTATCAAACTGTATATGAAAATAGTTTAGTACTTTCAGAAAATAAGATGTTTGTGTTTAAAGATGAGATTGAATTTCTAGGTGTTACTATAAAATCTAGAGAATTTGTTATTCATGAACATATTTTGAATAATATCAAGAATTTCCCTGATATCCTCACAGACAAAAAAATACTTCAAAGATTTATTGGTTGTGTAAACTATGTCGCTAGTTATTATTATAATATTACTCAAAACAGATTGTTGCTTAACAAAAGACTGTCTAAAAAACCAATAGCATAGAACAATGAAATGACAAAAGTAGTCTAGAGAATTAAATAGAACTATCAGAAACTACCTCTATTATTATTTCTTGGCAATGGTCTCAAAATTATACAAGTAGATGCCTCTGAAAATTTTTGGGGGGCAGTATTAAAAGAAAAATCGACTGATATAATAGAAAAACCTTGTATATTTGCTTCAAAAAGTTTTAAATAGACATAAAAGAATTATCATTTTACTCATAAGAAAATTCTAGCAGCAATAAAAGCTATTCAAGCTTTTATGTTTTTTATTATATCCGAGAAATTTTTGCTTAAATTTGACTTAAATAATTTTATGAGTATTCTAAATTCTTTTGATAATCTAAAAAAGGTGTTGCTAGCAGGTTAACCAAGTGGGTTACATTTCTATCAAATTTTGATTTTATAGTTGAACACATTATTGGAAAAAGAAATTGTTAGCAAATTTTGCATCTAGAGAAGCAAATTCAAGATATTTAGTCAGCATGGTAGTAATAAAAATGCGAGAAGAATTTCATGAACAAATTTGGCATTCAATTCCTTTAGTTGCTAAATCAGCTTAAAAATGAAGCTACTGCTCCGGTAAGAAAATCCTGTGAAGCTTCTACAGATCTTAATAATTCTCATCTAGGATGTACATCTCAGTTTCAAGATACTGATGGGAAAATATGGTCTTTGGTTATTGTGTTGTATCATGAGAATAATAATCCTATATTATGTGATTCAACTAATCCATTCAAGAACTTCATATCAAGGCATGGATTTGAGTTTATTATCTAATAGTCTACTTTTTGGCCAACATATAATCTAAAAAGAGAAAACTTTTGGTTATTTGATGAAATTATAGATTATTTATAAAAAAATTAGAATATGTCCTTCCTCTCAAAACATTTGAAGAACTTGATGTGCACATTGCTCCAGATCAACTTAGAAATATTTTTACTGCTCTCAGAATTCCTTTTAGAATAAAATTTGAATTATTTTCAATCCAAAATCATCAGGTAAATCTGCACAACAGTTTGTTTCTTGCTCAACCAGTAGCGGCTCTATGGAAAAGGTTTATTATCACTCATGAACCCATATTTCCTCCAACACCTCTAGGACACATAGTTCATGTTCCATCAACAATGTATCTTAATGATAATGATCATATTGTAGAAAATATGATATACTCTTCACATCCAAATCATTATTATGATTCTGATGATGACAACCATTATTCTCCATAGGGAGAATACGAATTTGCTGATAACTAATGTGATTTTTTGATTATTTATGGGGTATATCCATAGGTGTGAAAGTGGGCACGTTATCCCTCTTTATCTTTTGTGGACCTCACCACTATTTAATAGCCATATACTGTCAGTCATATTGATAGATGCTTTGTACTGTTTGGCAGTGCGTAGTGGACCCTGTCTCTCACTACTTCGTTACTATTGTTCTTGTTCATTGATCTTGCATTTTGATGAGAACTGTTTATCTCTTTTCTATCCACTTATAAATGGAGAAAGATCTTCGCATTTCATTCAAAGATTTTCTAGAGATCATAGTCTAAGTCTAGTTTATGTCTAAGGAAGCGTATGCTCTTTGCTTTCCCTTCTGGGATCCTACAAATCAAAAGCTTTCCTTTAGGAAGCTTGTCAATTTAGTATGTAATACTTGGTTAAACTCTGTGTCTATGTATCGATCTTTTACTATACATATAACCTTTTTTTTGCAATATAATATAGACTACAGTTATATATATATGAATATATATATATATATATATATATATATATATATATATATATATATATATATATATATATATATATATATATATAAACACCGTATTTTGCATAGTAGGTTACCATAAATAATCGATGGGATCGAACTATAATTGTTTGCACATTATATTTTTTAGGTAAGTAATAAAGAATGGCTACACTTGTGTATTTATTGACAAATGCGTAAATATGCTAATTGTGCATTGAATTAGTTTTCATTTTTATAGGTTGTGCTTGAATTATCCACGTGTAACGAATCATGAATTTTCTAGTCGAGTTAACTGCTTACGAAATAAATAATAGTAAATAGAATGCAAGTTTAATTCATAATGGGTTTTGGTTGTGGTAAGAATGGTTAGATATTTAGATGTAAACAATTTTAAATTGAGCTCATGTTTTGGATAATTATATATATTCAAGAATATAGATCATTATATATATGAGGTACATATATATATTCGATAATATAGATTATTATATATGAGGTGCAAGTATATACTAATATACATATAAATATATATTTATACATATGAGATGTGTATGTGAAAGTAGTAAGTTATATGATCTCTGTATTATGGAAGCTCAACTTATTAATATAATAGAGTAAACATAGTTGTCTGCTGGAAACTTTCTTTACATTAGTAAAGAGTAAACAAAGTGTTTAAACATCATTATTTTATAGACAAACTCTTACTTTGACTTCTTATAGTTTTTTGGGTTGTGATGAGGGCCAAACATGTAGCGGAATGATCTTTATGTTATAAAGATGTTAACTTTTGTGTTTATCATACGTTCAAATAATGGAATCCTTAAATGACTTGCATAATACATGTATAATAGATTAAATTGCTTGTCTTATATATTATTTTTGAGATAAATAATATATATGAGGTTCAATCATACATTTGATGGATCAAGTGTATGTATAGTAATTATATCAATAAATAGCATATGATTGAACTTTCTAATAGAATCAATTGTATGAACATCTTGGTTATAACTATATGTTAACCCAAACTAACATTGATGATTCTAACTAAGTAGTGAGACTAACTTCACGAGCTTAGTTAGCATCACCAATTCCAGATGAAGGTAATCAGATCAAGTGGTGTGTATGAAATTGACTAATCCTATAGATCATATGTTATTTGAAAACCTTGGTCAAAGTAATGGTAAATAGACATTATCATTTCATATGTTTTATTTCTATGTTTGTGCAATATCATGTTAGAATATATTTTCTTTATGATATACATCATGTAGTAAAAATCTTACAACACATGGGGTACTAACAAGTCTCTCTGGATTCTCGCACCATCACTATCTACCTATATGTGAAGGGAGGGCCATTCCCTGATAGGGGATTGTGCAGGGGATTGATGGTTTGTGGTCGGTGTAAAAAAACACTTGGATGATGATCTCCCTCCCCATTGTAGTACTTACTTGGAGACTACACTTGAGATTATCAAAAACACACGAGTTATTTGATGACTCGAGATTCATGGAGGACAGTATCTATTAATTGTATTAAGGTAAAAAGCTTAATGGAAATGTAATTATACTAATTGTTTACTTTAATAACATTAGTTGTATTATTGTACCAACCGTGACTGGATTTTAAAGTGAATACTTTCCTTTACAGTTATGTTATGTACATAAAATGCTAGTGATTAAAATTGTCATTGTGTTAAGTTTGCATATGTATAGTTTACTTGTTAATATGTTAAAAATCACTAATTAGATTCCCGTGGTGTAATTTAATGAAAGAGTAGATGTTGAGTAATTATTTTTTTTTTAATTTTTTTTTACTGCATTATTCTAGTACAATCCATGAGGGGTTGTCATAAAAGGAGAAATGTTTTCTGGCTCACATTCTACAATAAGTTGATATGGGGTACCCTCATTATCATAGTCAAACTCTAGCTTAGATAAACACACATCTTCTACCATGTAAAATTCATTTGGGTTATATATATGACCCTTACTCCATGGTTGAGTGCACCTATGACATGGGTTTGTAATAGTGGATATAGAAGCGAACATATGACCAAGGGTTTTAGATAGTGAAGACACAAATTTCCCCTCATCCTTGGGTTTCATATCAAAAGTAAAAGACATTTGAAAAGTAGTTCCTACCATCTTATTCTTTAGGGCGTCAATATGTTTTTTTCCTCTTCCATCTACAATAATAGTCATTTTAAAAGATTTTTTTTTAATATCCTTTTCTCTATTCGAATCTTAACTTGTATGTTAGAAAACTGGATCTTCTACACCATATTCAAAGAAATCTTGGCTTTGGACTCCAAAACTTAGAATTTTATCGTGTACTCCTCCACAAACATATCTTTCTGGAAAAAAGTGCATTAATTGGGTATCACATGGCTCATCCTAGTTACGATCCATTCTTTGAGTTAGAGCATTGGAAAAATCAATAAATTCTCCATTTGGGTTTGTAAAAACCCATCTCTCTCCCTGCACATGGGTAACCTCATCTAAACATTGGAGGGCAACATTCGACTTGTCATATTTCTTTTTAATCTTCTGCACCCTAAAGGCCAATTTGAGTTTGCTCAACGATGTGTGGACCTCCGTCCCACCTCCAAAGTCATATTGTGAGATCTTCATTTGTAGGTTAAAAGAGGGATGTCGTGGAATTACTTCCTCTTCCTCTTCATCGTATGGTGAATTATGCTCAAGATTCCCCTTGGGGTTGATATCTTCATCTCCATCATCTGGTTGCTTTAGTTGTCTTCCTATGAAATGAATCTCTTTTCACATTTCCTTGTTAAACTCAATCAATATCTTGCTTATCTTATCCTTTGCCATGAACTTCAAGTTGTTTCTTGGATACACTCTCCATTATATTTTTGTAGCAGTTGCGAAAATCGATTGAAGCCCTAATACCACTTGTTACATTCTAAATAGGACATAAAATAGAACTACAAATATAATCCAAATAAAGGAGAAAAACTAAAAAGACATGAGACACTTGCTCACTTAAAAGTTGATTGTATTTGTAAATTTGGTTGTAACACATGAGTTGTCAAACAATGACAACTCTCACTTTGCATAAAAGTTGAATGGTAAAAAGATACACTCTTAAGGTTTTTTCTACCATTTATACCAAATCAACAAAATACCCTATTCAACTCATGACTTAACCCTTCACTAACTCTAAGCATCCAAAATATAACATAACTTGATAATAAAACAAACGAAAAAAAAAACCTTATAATATATGTTATGACTAAGTACACAACAAATTGTGAAGCCAAATTTACGACAAAACATTATCAAAGTCAGAACTTTTTATTTCCCTTCTTCTTTACACATATTAAATGTATCCCAGATGCTTAATTAAAAGTAATTCATTCATTGTACTAGATCTCTATAAAAAACAATATATTAAATGAAAGTATTTATAAAAACCAAATATTTGAATCATTTAAAATTCTTGATGAGTCACTATTCTTATTATGCACTAAATTCATATTATTTATGACCAATAAACATAAATTAATACCATTTATGACCAATAAATAAGAATTGATGAAGAAGATAATAAATCAATATGTTTTGAGAAAAATCCAAAATAAAACTATTAAGATTGATATGTGTTTAAGCATATAATCCATTCTTCAAATTCAAACCCTTAACGCAATAAAATAAAATTGCAGCTCAAGCACAACATAAAGCCAAATCCCCCAACAAACATTATTCTCCTGTGAATTTAATATAGTATTTTTAAGTTTGACGTTCAGGTAAAGTATCCAAGGGACTTTATTAAACATAAGCTGAGCTGGCTGTCATTCTGAATATTGAATTCAAATCCAAAGCCCGCTCATCCAACGGCATCTGTATCCTCCAAGGCTCTTGGAGAGAAAATGCGCTCGGAAGATTTCTGGAACGTCAAATGCTCTGGCAGCACTTCAATTAGAAAGTGGCAGCTTTAAATAAAATAATTGATATCAAAATTTTCTTTTATCAGAAGCTTCTGTCGCCCCAATGAAAAAGAATAAAATCTTGGTAAGAAATTAAAAACAAATGCAGATGCAAAATGCACCTGGTCAAAACAGGTACCCAAAAGATTTTCGATCTCACTCTAAAGTCTAAATGTCTGCAACTCTGTTTTAAATCTCCTTTAAACACAACAATAGTAAAATTTTGTTAGGGATTTGGCAAGGGTCAAATGATCCTGAAAACACAACGCCTTGTAAGTTCTGATTGAATTTGCAAAATAAAATCTCTTAGGAGTTTTGAATTTGATGCCCGGGTTCTAAAACCTCAACGAAATTTTGGTATTCTATATTTTTGTAAAAATCGACTCGATTTCAACAATTTTGTATCCGGGTTTTTGAATTTATTGCCCGAGGTTTAAATCATACTGAAAGTTTAGTCTTTTCTTAGTTTTAACGGATATTATCTTGACATCCTAGGAACCCTAGGATTTGATGACCGGATGTGAAACCCTATTTCTACAGGGCTTCTGAAAAATTGATAGAATTTGAACAATTTGGTATCAGCGTGTGTGAATTTAAAGGCAGAGTTTTAAATCGGGGCGATAATATTTAAGATTTTTTTTTCCTGATCGGGGTTTGATCTTTTATTGAAATCCTAGGTTTAGCATCCATGACATTGCAGAGGTTTTCCTCGGGCTTGTTCAGGGCAGCCCTGAGAATCCGTCTGGCTCACCAAACTCCTTATGCAAAAAGATCGCTGTGGACCCTCACGGAGGCTCGATCTTTTCACTCAACGCCGCATAATTTTCAGCAATCGGCCCCTGTGCCGAGGGCTGTACCGCTGTCTAGGCTCGCCGACAATTTTCTTGATGGTACAAGTAGTGTTTATTTGGAGGAGTTACAGAGAGCATGGGAGGCAGATCCAAAGAGTGTGGACGAGTCATGGGATAATTTTTTCAGGAATTTTGTTGGTCAGGCATCAACTTCACCTGGAATTTCAGGCCAAACCATCCAGGAGAGCATGAGACTTTTGTTGCTTGTAAGGGCTTATCAGGTGAATGGGCATATGAAGGCAAAGCTGGATCCCTTGGGTTTGGAGCAGAGGAAAATTCCTGTGGATTTGGAACCAGGTCTGTATGGATTCACAGAAGCTGATTTGGACCGAGAGTTTTTTCTCGGAGTATGGAAAATGTCTGGGTTTTTGTCAGAGAATAGGCCTGTGCAGACACTGCGAGCGATTCTTAATAGATTGGAGCAGGCTTACTGTGGTTCAATTGGGTATGAATATATGCATATACCGGATCGTGATAAGTGCAACTGGCTAAGGGAGAAGATTGAGACGGCGGTTCCCAGCAAGTATGGCCCTGAACGGAGGCTTGTTATACTTGATAGGCTTATTTGGAGTACCCAATTTGAGAATTTCTTGGCAACTAAATGGACTGCTGCAAAACGTTTCGGTCTTGAGGGTGCGGAGACATTGATTCCTGGTATGAAAGAGATGTTTGATAGATCCGCTGACATGGGTGTGGAAAGCATTGTGATTGGTATGTCTCATAGAGGAAGGTTGAATGTCCTGGGCAATGTGGTTAGGAAGCCGTTGAGACAGATTTTCAGTGAGTTTAGTGGTGGCACGAAGCCGGTGGATGAAGTTGGATCTTATACTGGAACGGGGGATGTGAAATATCATTTGGGTACGTCTTATGATAGGCCTACCAGGGGTGGGAAAAGGATTCATCTTTCACTGGTTGCTAATCCCAGTCATTTGGAAGCGGTTGATCCTGTTGTTGTTGGGAAAACCCGAGCGAAACAGTATTATTCAAATGACAAGGACAGGACGAAGAACTTGGCTATCTTGATTCATGGAGATGGAAGTTTTGCTGGGCAGGGTGTGGTTTATGAGACATTGCATTTGAGTGCTCTTCCTAACTACACAACTGGAGGGACTATTCACATTGTAGTGAATAATCAGGTTGCATTTACAACAGATCCTATGTCTGGTAGATCTTCTCAATATTGTACAGATGTTGCAAAAGCTTTGAATGCTCCTATCTTACATGTGAACGGTGATGATGTGGAAGCTGTCGTCAATGCATGTGAACTTGCTGCTGAGTGGCGTCAGATTTTCCATTCTGATGTTGTTGTTGATATTGTTTGTTACCGTAGATTTGGACACAATGAGATTGACGAGCCATCCTTCACACAACCTAAAATGTACCAGGTATATATGAACTGCCTTTATTTTTCCAGCTAATGTGCATAGTTATTGGATAGAATGAGCATTCAAACCATCCAATTTACAAATTGCGTTTACAGATGCCATAACTCTTAGTTTGACTCTTGATTTCAGAATTTTAACTTTTTCTTTGCCTGAACACATTGGAGCAAATTATGCAGACAGATTGATACAATGATCTTATTGCTGAATAGAGGGTGAAGCATAACTTCTAAAATAATTTGCTGATTTTAATTTCATTTCACACTGATTTCAGTTTGTTATTATTTTAGTCGTAAAAGTAGTCCATGTTTGATAAAAGGGCATGGATTCAAGTTCTTTTAGGCACTAAAAAGTTCTTGCCTCAGCTTTGTTGACGGCGCCTTTTGGGCTTTGTTCTTATCTTCATTTATAATTGCCTGTTTGGAGGTCTTATCATATCTTAGCCTCTTCAATTGCTGGGCTCTTTCCTTGTCTCACCAATACTTTAGTTTTAATTGTTACGAACAGGTGATTAAAAATCATCCACGAGCAGTTGATGTGTATGAAAAACAGCTAATTCAATCAGGGCAGTTGTCAGCAGAAGAAATTGATGCATTGCACACTAAAGTCAACTCAATTTTAAATGAAGAGTTTGTAAACAGCAAGGAATACGTGCCAAAGCGACGAGATTGGCTTGCAGCATATTGGGCCGGCTTCAAATCCCCAGAGCAATTGTCGCGTAGACGCAATACAGGGTATTGACTTGTTTCCTTAAGTTCACGTGGTCATATTCACTCATTTGATTTGTAGGGAGGTTTATATTATTCAGGGTTTTTGATCATTTGTGCGTTGTTTTCATTTGTAGGGTCAAACCAGAGATATTAAAAAATGTCGGGAAAGCTATAACTACTTTACCAGAAACATTCAATCCTCATAGGGCTGTAAAGAGGATTTTTGATCAACGTGCACAAATGATTGAAAAAGAAGAAGGTGTCGATTGGGCTGTTGGAGAAGCACTTGCATTTGCAACTCTCCTAGTAGAGGGTAATCACGTGAGGCTGAGCGGCCAAGATGTTGAAAGAGGTACTTTCAGTCACCGACATGCAGTTGTTCATGACCAGGAAACAGGAGCAAGATATTGTCCTCTGGATCACGTTGTCATGAAGCAAAATGAAGAGATGTTTACTGTGAGCAACAGGTGTGTAACAATCTTCATCCAAAACTTTTGCTTTTAGAACTAAAGTATAGAACAATATTTCCTGTTTAATCAATCTTGGAACACTTCTGCTAATATATGGCGATTAACTTATTAGACATAAAAGAGCTTGCATCTATGGGAGATTGGTTGTATTTGAGAACATTTGTATCATTGATACATTGAGATATTATGACCTTTCTTGGGAGATTGAAGTCTCATGGTTGACAAAGCACTTGTGAAGATGATAAATTTCACATGTCATTGTCTCAGTGATAATTTTGAAATTCGCTCTTCACAACACCTTTTTCAGGGCCCAAGAAACAGCTCATTTCATGTTCAAGATGGTTTAACATTTTTGGTCAAGTACATTGTTTGAACCTTGTTTTTATGCTTATATAACAATATATCTGGGATATTTTATAACTCAGGGGTGTTAAGAGTTCAAGAGCTTGCTTCTTTTTTGGTACCTGCATACAACTATTGTCTGTCCTCATATTATCGGCATATGCTTCATTTGTGTGACCTTGGTTGAATCTTTGGCTGCATTTTGTGGTGGGGATTACGTATTAAATGGTTTGAAGAGGTTGCATCAAGCCATTTATATTGATTACATGATTAATAGTTTATCATCATTGAGTCTATTCAGATTTGAACTGCTGAATTTGTCTGTGAAACATTTTAGGTTACCTTGTATGTTACATACATCTTTTCTCGAAAGCTGCATTTAATGCCTAATAGACCAAGTTGCTTCGTACTTACTTTGCCAGTTTAAAGTCAAAGTTCAAGAGGCAATAATACAATATTATTGTGGCCTCCTTCGACAAAAAGAATATGTAATTTATTCTTCTAGGTGATAGGAGGTGCTTGATGTCGTTTACAATTCCTTCAAGACCTTTAGGCATATTCTCCTCCCAAGGAAAGCCCTTTCTTCTGAAATTGATTCCTAGACCTGGATCTTCCATGCCAATTCTCTTTATGTCATTCCTAACCAGCTTGCCGATCAAGTCTTTCCGGCTCTAGCTTCTTGTCTTCTATTGATTTTGGGGCTCACCATTAGAGCTAGTTGAAAGTTACGTACTAGCAGAACAACAAATTGTGAGGGGATTCTTAACGAGTTTCTCAATAATGGTCTTGAATCACTTGTTTCTCCCATATAATGGGATTTTTCGCTCAGCTTTTACTCCCATCTATCCCGACACATTATTTACCCAATTCACAAATCAAGAGATAACTCAGACACAAATAAATATAAAACTATCATCATTGGGCTCACATTTCCCAAGCTTTAATCCAAGCCAAAATTGTGGGTACACTTCTTTTTGAGAATTCGAAGAATGGTAAATTTAGAGCAAAAAGGGAGCAGATCACATAGGTTACTTAGGAGCCATCATTGAGGAGTCACAGCAACAATAACCTTGTGTTTTGCTGCTTTGTAGACTTCTTCTTTGTACCAAGTCACCTTATTGTCTCAAGAGGTTACATAGGTTACATTGGAATCAAACATGGATGTCCTCTCTTGCCGACTCTCTTTGGAACCCGAATCATGTCAAATCTTTTTTGCCTTTGAGTCTTTGAAACATGTATTGAGGATAGTTATATCATACATCATGTCTTGATTGCGATATTGCTTTTCGCTATGACTTAGTCCTCCTTTCTCATTGCCTTGGGGGTCGGTAGTGACAATTAGATGATCGTGCTTGCTTTTGTCGAGCTAGTTGCTAAACATAGTAAAATTAAGGTTATGATTTTCAATACCCCATATATACTCTCCAAGTTCGAGCTTTCTACGTAGGTGCGCTAGTGGAGATCACGACTTATACCTACTTGTGAGTTTAATTTACAGATCTATCTCTTATTCTAAACGTTTCTTCTTTGTTGTGGCTTTGTAATGGACACACTCCATTTTTGTTTTGGAGCATCAACGTTTTCAAATGCATTTTAGGATATCCCTTGGAAGACGCATCAGAAGCTTGGGGCCCCATCTTAGGCCCTAGTGATTGAGCTTGTGTTGAAATGGCACAAATTATCATGCTCTAGCATATGAATAATTTAAACAGGTGGTTCCTTAAACCATTGTGCAAGTTGAATTAATTGCTCGACATCTTCATCTCAACGTCTTTAGGCACATCTGTTATCTTCATAGACTTTGGTCCTTAGTTGATTTAGCATCAAGTCCGTGAGATTTATCTATGTTTAGCTGTCGGTTCTTTTTGAGATGAGGGTAATGTTGGCATTTAAAGAAAAAATTGCTTCTTTAGTTTATTGATGTCTTTGTTCACAAACTTACTCCCCTGATATGCCCCTACTCATCGTCTTCCCAGGAAAGAGTTCAATATAGACGTTAAGAGGACATTTATTGGAAATATATTCATATCACTTGGATTTCCACCCTTGTGGCCTATAAACCCCAAGAAGGCTTTTTTTGATGAGCCTTTCTTGCAAATCGCGATGGCACCAATATCCATCATAATTATCTTCAATGTCATTGGTGATATGACCTTAGGATTCACCTTGGCTAGTAGAGGGTTTGCTCTAATCTGTTACTAGTTGATACAAGTCGCCATATCCCAAGAAGTGTAGAATATGTCATCTTTGCTCGTTTTAGGAAGTGAAGATAGAGGATGATATGAACTGATAAGTCTCTATTTCATAGTTTATTTATGAGTGTCTTCTTACATAGGAGGAACTTGTAAATATAGGCCAAATATCTTACAATGTCTTGTCGTACAAAATTGAACTCCTCGAAACTTCTTAAATTTTGCACCAGTGCAAAGATTAAGTCGAAGAGACAATATTTCATTATAAACACTTAGCATAATTTTTAAGCTCCAAGACCTGTTCGGAAGTTCCTAGAACTTTTCAGCACCTTAGGTACTTCCTTTGGTTCCCTAGGTGCCTGAAACCTCCTAAACACTCGAATAGGTCTAAGTTCCTTCAAACCTTCGGAAGTTCGTTTAGGTCTTGTTCCACCTGTTCCAAAAAGTTCCAAAAGCCCCAAATAGATTTATAAGTGTTGTTGATATCAAAAATCTCTGAAATCTTTAAAAAAGTTTAGTGAAATCAGTGTCTTTGGTTCCTCAAGTGCCTGAAAGTCTCAAAAGTACCAGTTAGGTCTTCTCCGAAGTCTTAAGTCAAATTTGTAGAGAGGATTACAAAGCATGTTAGTCAAATATTAGTCCATAAATCATGAAAAATGCATAAAGAACTAACTAAGCCTATTTATTTCTATGGGAATTACAAAAGATAGCAAGAAACAAATGAAAGAAAGCAACATCATATTATCTTCTCAAATGGATTCACCATACCCATGCGGCTCAAAAACATGTTCTCCCTTGATCAAGCATCCTTATTTTTGTCAACAAAGGTGGCAAACGCCTCCAATGTTTCAAGAACACTCCATAAAACCTAGGCTCATGATTCCAAATCACTAAACTAGCCTATCAATGAAGCTTGTAACTAATTTTAATGGTCTATTGCAAAGGATTGTGGAGACAATTTTGCATAATAATTTTGCATAAATCAAGCTTAAAATTCATGTCCATGGCCACTCTATTTATAGATTTTTGAGATTGGTCAGGATCAACCATGACTGTCCATCTCAGGATTGAGATGTGTGGCCATGGATAATCCTAATATTTGGAATTAAATTAATAAATATTTTCAAGATAAATAAACATTAGAGGCATTTGAGGAATTAATTAGGCATGGGTGACCCTTAATCTTGATATTTTATGCACTTATGGCTTGATGGATGCCACCCCATAGATGATGTCATTAGGTGATGCAGATATTCAAAATCAATTTTCAATAATGAGATATTCAAAAAGATCTATGGAATTCTTACTTAAGCTCTAAAATTGGATTAATTAGCTTAAGTTTAATCAAGTTTAGTGCAATTCTTTGGAAATTGGTGCACAATTAATTAAAATGGTCAGAAAGTCATATTAGTAGATCGTAATTTGACTGGAGAGGAATTGAAAGACGATGTTAGATGCATTGGAGTTGTATTCCCATTTAAGATGTTGCCAACACCAAAAAACAAAGGTACATGACGTGTACCAATGAATTAGAAGAAAAGAGTGACCCAGAGCACTAAATGACGAATTTGTCATTTTGACTCGAAATGATCTGATCAAAGTTAGCTGGCTCATAAAATGCATTGCCCTATTTAGGGATACTTTGACCTAAACTGGCACTTGTAAGTGACAAATTCGAACCATTTAGGGCGTTTTATGGATTTTGACCTAAAATGTGCATTTGAGTGCAATTCGAGTAAGATTCACAATTTCAACACAAATAGTGTTAAGAATTGGATGTTTACATTTTGGCCCTGTTTGAGAAGGCGTAGCGAGACATTTAGGTGAAGCAACGTTTTTTCAAAGAAAAGAGTTGTCAAGAAGAAACTGGTACAGACTTATGATGCCCCCTTGAGAGGACATACTAGGATGGAAGAAAAGGATGGACTCTCGAAAAGAGAGAGAAAGTGAGAGATTAACCCATGGAATAGATCACATCCAGACGAGCTAGTGCTTGCACATGTGATTACCTTCAATGATCAAAATACAATTAGGAGTATAATAGGCCTCAGAAACGGGGGAAATGGGAAAGATACAATTCATAAATGTAAGGGACGCACTTTAAACGTACCCAATTTGAGAGTACAAGTTGTACGCTTACGACATTGATCAATCCCGAGACAAGTTGCACACTAAAATATTGCCATCTTGGGCATTAGTGTGGAGAGCTTGGAATTAGAGGAAAAGAGAGAGCGTTCTGCTTCAAAAAGGGAAGCACCACTAGAACAGGGTCTCCAAAGAGAAGATAATAAGTACTTCAGTAGAGTAAATGTGATCATGATAAAACAGTTTTGCCTTAGTAGGGCAAATTTTGATCATTGATAAAGAATAAATAATGATTTTGCCCTTGTAGAGTTGATTTGATTTGGACGTGGTTCAGATGTTGTGCCCCAGCATGGGCAATTGGCAAGCAAAATAACTCAAGGATATAACCGAAAAGATAGGTTAAAGCGAGTGGGCGCAAACGTACATGCGATGGTGTAATGGCTTAGAAAGCCATATAAAACCAAGCATATGAGAATGCACAAAGTGTTGAGAGAGATGAAAAGAAGAATGAAGATAGCCGAGCTGACCTCAATAGAAATTGAGCGCTGCCTACATAGTTCCATGGACTCATGTTCCAACATGAACTTTATGCCAATATAGCTCACCCAAGTTTGGGAGAGAATGGAATCAGGAATGATGAAAAATGATCAAGAATTGATTAGACTCATAATGTATGCAAAGAGATGCACATCTAAGCATAGACAAAGAACCTTGAAATGCATGTTACCTAGAAGCCTAATTCCATATGATGAGTCTAGGTTTTGCAAAGTGTTCTTGAGAATCGTTCATCGGAGCTGATGTTGACATTTAAGACTTTGAGACCTGAGCACAAAGTGCTTGCTATAGCAAAAGAAATTAGGCATCATAAGTATAAATAACTTAGAATGACATAAGATTCCAATTGCGTTGAGCCAGGTCAAATGTGAATATCTATAACTAAGGATAATGGTAAAACAATGACCAAAACCAGAGTTACAAAAATTTACATTTAAACAAAAAAACAAAGACAAAGAAAAAGATAAACATAAATGAACCTAAGTTGAAATCAAGATATGATCAATCAAGACTTAAGTAGGAACAAAAATGTTTAAAAACAAAAGGTAAGAGCATCTTAATGACATGAGACCAAGATATAAATAATCAAGATCCATGTGGATCATGAAGATGTACTTGGAAAAATAAAACAAAGAAGCAAGACCAAACAGGAAAACAAAAATCCAGACAACAAACAACAATCAAGTAAACACAAAATGTTTTTGAGTTTTTGAATGGTTTTATGAATGTTTTTGGAATTTTCTAAGTATCTCAACTCGATTGAGGATTAAGAGATACAGAATGGTCCAGCTCATGAAACGGTGAGAACGCATCAACTTAAAATGCTTGCAATACGACGAGAGCATATGATAAGAGGGATTGAGTTGACCTCGACATGAATCGAGCATGGCCTATATAACCCCAAAATAATCCCAAGTCACAGTAATTTTGTCCACACAAAAGGTGATGAAAAACTGATTAGGTCACAACAAGTTCACAAACAAAGGTGAATGACAAGACAAATGATAATAGTAATGACTAGATGATGTGGCAATGCATGATAAAAAGACATTGTACCTAATTTACTCATAGGCGGTTATAATTAGGAAACAATGTCATAATACTGATTTGCTCAAAGGCGGTTATAATCAGGGGTACCAAAACAATATTGATTTGCCCATAGGCGGTTATAATCAGTGATACCAAATAAGATTATAGATGAAAGATAACTTGCCATATCAAATGTCACACTATGTTCATAGACTGTCCTTCAACACTGAATTCAAAAACTATTGAAACTGGATCGGAATCCCCTCGCAAAAGGTGCAGGATGAACCAAAGGAACCAAAATCAAAATGGGATAAACAAGACGACTAAAAACAAGCCTTGGTCAATAGTAAAGAAATGGTATAATGAAATGATTAGAAGAAAATTGGATATAGTGGGAACAAAGTTGCCCCCAAGCAATGACTAGATCAAATTGCTCACAAAACGGTGAGAGCGTTGGCATAGGTTGCTTGCAAAATGGCGAGAGTGTTCAAACTTAACAATTGCTCGCAAAATGGCGAGAGCGTGGGAAAGGGGTGAGCGAGTTGACCTCAATAAAAATTGAGCGCTGTCTACATAGTCCCGAAGGACCTCAAGTCAATGTAGTTCAAACGGCATGGTTAATGGATCTCAATGGTTTAATAATGCTTAAAAAGGGTCTATAGGGTTGTTCCCAAGAGATGAGGCATGGTAATGGCAAATGGGTGAATAGTAGATGAAAAATGGTTTTGTTGCTCTTATTGACAGGGAGATGCACGTCCTAGTCAATATGTGAGACAACAAAAATGATCAGCGATATAAGTTGCTATTCAACACCCTTTTGGAACAATTGCTCTGTTAAGAACTTGTTGCTGATCTGGATCTCAATAATGTGTTCGTGATTTTCATAGATCGTTGATTCTGCTTCCTTCAAACGTCAAGACAAGATATCTTTATAATCTCGATAAAAAAAAGTGCTGCGAGTGATGGTAAATAATGGTAGGATAAATGAGATAAGTGGGTAATAAATAGGTGGTTGATAATGGAATGTATAATGAATGGGAAACAAATAGAGATCAAGACTTTTAGTCACACGTAATGTTGTTGATGTCAGATCCGACATAATTTTGGTTGTGGTGGGGTCAAAGACCTCTGAAGATGCCCTCGATGTTAAGCACGAAATATACTGAGAGGGGGGGTGAATCAGTATATTATATATCTTTTACTTAAACTGATTTACTTTTCTTTAACCACTTAATCACACATTCAAGATATGCAATAAAACTGAAACAATAATATGCACCACACAAGAGAGAGAGACCAGATTTTTACGTGGAAATCCAAAGCGGGAAAAACCACAGAGAACAATTTCAAGTATATGAATGAACATCAACTCAAATTGTAAAGTTCGCAAGCACCAACTTGCAGGAGCATAACCCTTTTGCCGAGCACCAACATAGCAATTATTTGTGAGCACCAACCCCTTGCAAAGATTTGTGAGCACCAACACACAGGAGCACCAACCCCTTGCAAAGATTTGTGAACACCAACCCACAGGAACATCAACCCCTCTTGTGTATAAAACACAACTATCTCTCAATGTTGCTTACTCAACAAATGATATAACTCTACAATATCTCCTGCTTTTCTCTCTTCGAAAACAAATACAAACCATTCACTCTCGCATATTACAAATGGCTTCTCAAGCCTTTATTTATAGCTTTTCAAATGACCTTTGGCATTCATCCGTTGTGACCCTTTAATCTTCATGGAAAATGGCGCCAAACTTGCATGACCCTTTGTATCCTTGCATTTGAAAAGTCATAATAGTGACCCTTCATAAGCAAATGTGTTCTTTCCTCTTTTGTCTTTATCTTGGCGACTTTTCATATTTCTCAAAGTGCCCCTTCATGAAAAAATGCGTCATACCCTCTTTCGTCTTCACATGGTGACTCTTAGAATTCCTCAAGATGATTCTTCATGAGAAAATGCATCCCATTCTTCTTTTGTCTTTACCCCATGACTCTTTGACTTCTCCATGAGCCCTCTTTTTACTTACATGCAATCAAAAATATATTCATTAATATTAAATAAATATTAACACACATTAGCCAAGATATGAATATTAAAAACATCATTAAATGCAATGGGGCCTTTATCATCAATAATGCTAGACCTTTGACATCAATGACAATATTTCCAATACTCGATAGGACCATCAAATTGTTCTGATGTTTGATCTTGAGAGTAGCTACCATCTGATTATGTTGTAGATTGGAAGCTATTTTGATTTGATCTTTGATATTAACTTTAGTAAACAATGAAGAACTTTTGTGCTCAGCTATTGGTGCCTCGATGAGGTTTTCATCAATGAATTTGTTCTGATCATTCCATAGCGCCTTTGAGAAGGTTTCACAAAGAGATGTTAACATTTGACTTTGATTGTCTTCTAGCGCCTTCAAAAAGATGTCACTAAAAGATGCTGAGTTTGATCTTTGTTTATCCTCTAGCGCCTCCGAAAAGGTTTCACTAGGAGATTGTTCTTCTTTTGAATGAATGCAGTCTTGTCCCCTTGATATTCTACAAATGATATGTCGTCATGGATGCAGTTCAACAAAGTGTGATTCTATCGGTCCCAATCGACACTTATGAGAGGTGGAATGTCAATATAATGGCTATGTTGGGTGGTAATAATGGGATGGTGAAAGACAACACAATCCTCGTAGAAGATACTAGGAGAACTTGTGTCGATGTTGAAGTAATCATCTTCAAAAACCGTAGAAGGATCACAAATATATTCAAATTGATCTACAAGGCAATTGTAACCAATGTTGTAACAACTAATATTATAATTTGTTTCTGACTTTGATTTCGAAGTAAGGGACTTTGAATCCAATGTCGCAATTGATGTTGATTCTGTTTCTAATGCTAAATCCAATGTTGGTTCAAAAATGGAACTTGACTCGAATATTGATTCTTCATCTGATATGCTTGTTTTGATAATGTTCTGTTGAATGCTGAATTTTTGACAAGTAATGCCCTTTGATGGCATAATGGGCTCAATAAAAACTGATTCATCTTGGAAGGGTTCAACATAGACTGACTCGTCTAAGTGAAGCCCCTCAAAAAGAGGGAACCGCTCAAGGGACGTCTTGACAAAATCGTGTTTGTCAAAGTGAGACTCTTCAACGAGTGGGAAAAGATCAAGAGACAACTCTACCGAGACTGGCTTGTCAAGGAGATGAGGCTCTTTAAAAATAGGTAACATATGACTAGGTAACTTATCACAATTTATCTTGTCACAAATGGGTGTTTCAACAATAACATGTTGGTTTTGGTTTGCAATTGGTTGCAAAAGATCAATTTTGAACACATTTTGATCCTCATAAGATGGCTTTTGAAGAGGTAATGGTTCTTGTTTAGGCTCGAAGATCGACACAAAATTTCTAATGTGGGGAACGTTTGGTTTAGCAGGAACAATGGTTTGTGGTTCAATAATGGACTCTCCAAAGATTAGACTATTGAAGAAGGGATAAAAAACAATTGGTTTATCAAATGGAGGTTCATCAACAATAGGATCATCAAAAATTGGTGATGGGCCAAGAATGGTAACAATTGAACGCTTCTTAGTTTGGTTGCTTGTGCAAACCAAAGGAGGAGGTCCTAAAATGGTGATCTGGGTACGTTGTGGAGTTTGACTACTTACACAAGCCAAAGCATCCAAGTCTTCCTGATAAACCCAATCATTCCAATCGTGAGTTGAATTATAAGTTGGATCTTGACTGTGTTCCCATGACTGATTTTTGTGAGGTGGATGGAAATCTGTCTCGCAAACCATATTGTCACCATAAGAGTCTTGACTAAAGTCCTAAAAATCATTTTGTGTGGCCATTCTATCATAAGTTGGATTATCCATGACTGCACCATAAGTGTAATTAGGCATATCTGCATTTAATGAAGAAAGCTCCGAAAACAGAAAAACTTAAAGTTCTGCAAACTCCGAAAAGCGATGTATAATATACAAAAGGTTCAACCTTGGTTGAAAGGGTGAAGCTGCATCTTAAAAGTAGTTTGTGTCAAGATTTGACATAAAACAACCTAACGTCAAATGTCTAACATCAAAGGTTTTTGAAGAAAGGTTGTGTGTTCCCAAACAAAGTCACAAAAAATGATGAGGATAGGCACTCGAACAAATAAACAATCATAGTGTTCAAAATTGGGTAATCATTTAACCGAATCTATGCAATCCAAAAGAAAAAGATCTGTGTACCAACCCCACGAATTGAGGCTTAAACATAAATCAATCAATGTTTGGATCCAAACTTGACAATGTTAATTGAAAATGCAATGTTGAAGAGTAGGATTGGACTAAACAAGCTAGACAAGAGCGGACAACATAACGACGCATAAACAAGGTCCAAATGGTATACATAACATGGTTTGAAACAAATAATTTTTGATACAATGGTGAACAAGTTCTTGAAACAAATTGAGCAGCCTAATGGCGTAAACATGCTTGAATGATGTGGTCAATTGTTATGTTTCAAAGACTCAAAGGCAAAAAAGATTTGACATGATTTGGGTAGCACAACGCTACCATTCTTAACTCAAATACATGATTTTGACATGGCTTATGAACAAACAAACAAGTTTTAGCCTCAAAGCATATCAAGCAAATAATGATCAAAATACACTAAGTATAATTGTTCAAATCCTAGCAAGGGTATGACAAAATGAGGTTGACTAAAACTAATTGGTTTTCGATTGTTTTAGGGGAATCAATTGTACAATGATTTTCACGTCAAACGATGTAAAAAATAAGCACAGAAATTGGGTGACCGAGCATTGGCTAGTTGTAAAAAGGTCTAGTCCTTTTTACAACCACTACATCTTGCTGTTCGCTTAGTGTAGTGCGATGTTGAAATGCAGATACGTCCCATGTGCAACTCAGAAAAAGTAAGTGAAGTCAATGTCGGGAGATGAAACCCGGGTCAAAGCTTCTCTAAAGAACTTGCGGGAGGTAATGACGTCCCCCTCGCAAGCCAAATTTGCATGAAATAAAGAAAGCATAAAATAGAAAGACATTAGGGTCATTGTCAAGATCACCCAAGCTTTGACGAGTTTTTGGAGAGCGCTTTAGACGACATTCTTTCTAAGCCTTGGACTAGGCTTTTTGTAATAGGAATGACGCTTTTGATTCCAAGGGTTTCTTAAAGGGGGCAAATGGAAGAGCATACACGTGGCATTCTTCTCTTTGCCAAACAAAATCTAACTTCAATTATTCATTGAATACAAAAAACTTGGAAAAGTGAGTTCATTTTTAAGCCCAAATGGAAAGGTGTGATGGTGTTCTTTTTACCCCTTGGTCTTAATTGCAAACTTAGAAAACATCCACCATAAACATCTCAATTTTTCGTTAAACACCAAAACAAGGTTCCTAATCCATTTTAAAGCATGCACAAGGTGATCTAAACACGTTTTTTAGTAAATTTCAAGCTTGGTCTTGCAACAAAAATGTTAGTATGTCTTTTAGCTTTGAAGCTACTTTGGGTTTGAAACAAAGAACTTGAAAAAAAGAGCTCTCGGGTTTGTGTTTTTAAGAAAAACACAGTGACTAACGTCGGTTACACTTACTAACCGACAATGGTTATACTGACAGTGACCGACGACGGCTATGCCAACCGATGACGGTTCTACTAACCGACGACGGTTACTGTGTAAACTCGTGACAAAGAAAAACGACAAAACAAAGTTAGAAAATCAAATTGCAAAAGTTTTAATGATCCAAATGAAGATTTTAAAGTTGCAGAATGATCTTCATGTGTGGGATGCATTTGGTCCCACTGGGCATGCCAAGATGCAGAGAGTATCACAAAGCAAGTTAGTCAAACATTAGTCCATAAATCATGAAAAATGCATAAAGAACTAACTAAGCCTATCTATTCCTATGGGAATTACAAAAGATAGCAAGAAACAAATGAAAGAAAACATCATATTATCTTCCCAAATGGATTCACCATACCCATGCGGCTCAAAAACATGTTCTCCCTTGATCAAGCATCCTTATTTTTGTCAACAAAGGTGGCAAACTCCTCTAATGCCTCAAGAACACTCCATAAAACCTAGGCTCATGATTCCAAATCACTAAACTAGCATATCAATGAAGCTTGTAACTAATTTTAATGGTCTATTGCAAAGGATTGTAGAGACAATTTTGCATAATAACTTTGCATAAATCAAGCTTAAAATTCATGTCCATAGCCACTCTATTTATAGATTTTTGAGATTGGTCAGGATCAACCATGACCGTCCATCTCAAGATTGAGATGTGTGGCCATGGATAATCCTAATATTTGGAATTAAACTCATAAATATCCTCAAGATAAATAAGCATTAAAGACGCATGGGAGGCATTAACTAGGCATGAGTGACCCATAATCCTGATATTTTATACACTTATGGCTTGATGGATGCCATTCCATAGATGATGTCACTAGGTGATGCAGATATTCAAAATCAATTTACAATAATGAGATATTCAAAAATATCTATGGAATTCTTACTTAAGCTCTTAAATTGGATTAATTAGCTTAAGTTTAATCAAGTTTAAGCAATTCTTTAAAAATTGGTGCACAATTAATCAAAATGGTCAGAAAGTCATTATTGTATTGTAATTTGACTAGAGAGGAACTAGAAGGCGATGTTAGATGCGTTGGTGCTGTATTCTCATTTAGGATGTTGCCAACACCAAATAACAAAGGTACGTGACGTGTACCAATGAATTAGAAGAAAAGAGTGAACCAAAGCATTAAATGGCGAATTTGTCATTTTGATTCGAAATGATTTGATCAAAGTTAACTGACCTATAAAATGCATTGCCCTATTTAGGGATACTTTGACCTAAATTGGCACTTGTAAGTGACAAGTTCGAACCATTTATGGCGTTTTATGGATTTTGACCTAAAATGTGCATTTGAGTGCAATTCGAGTAAGATTGACAATTTCAACACAAATGGTGTTAAGAATTGGATGTCTACAAAATTAATCTATTTTTTTCCAAAGTTTTCGAGTTCATGGGGAACATAAGGAAGTGTCTTGAGTATCCGCACTACATGAAACTTCTGAAAGTCCAGGATAGCATTGTAGACATTCAAATAAAATTTTAAAAAGTTCTGTTAGCTCTTGAAAAGCCCGATCAAAACTAGAGGTGACATTTTTGAATTTAAAAACAATTTTTTTAGCCCATAGAAGTCAACATTGATGTTCCATTTGCTCACAAGTTTGACGAATATCTCTGTTATGGCGCTCTGTGACACAAAGAACCTCATGCTTGTTCATTGCTATTCAAATTTGTGCATTTTATCCCTTGCAAGGTTGGTTTCTTCTCACTCCTTCATTTCCATTAAGTATCCTTTATTTCATGCATTTTCATTCGCTTTTCATGTCTTTTCAGCTTGTCATTTGTTGTTGATTTGTTACAACCCTTTCTCTTTCATTTTCTCCATTTCTCACTTGTTTTTCTTCCATTCTCCCTTACCAACTTGAACGCCTTCATCCTGTGAGCAATTTGAAACCTTGCCCATAAATTTCTAGTGTTTATTGGGCAAATTATTGCATTTCGGGTGTTTGAGGTGCTGCAGGTACCAGAAAGTTCCAATTTGCTCCTACAAAATGTAGGAGAAATCTTGAGAAGGATTTTTGACATTTTTATGACCACCAGAGCCCAAGCTTTACATCCACACAAACATTTTCTACCTCCTGACTTTGCTATCAAAAACATAAGACTCTAGTTGAGATAGCGTTCCGCATAACCACACTTGCCAAGATGAAATTTAAATAAATGGGTTATGAGCCTATTTCTAACTTGGAAATAGACATAAGAAATCATCAATAGCAAAATTGGTCATGTAAGCATTGAAGAATTTTGGGAGAGAATGGAGGATGGAAAAAGAATGACTTTAGGACAACACATTCTGGATAGCGGACTTGCACATGCTGTTGCATTCCCAACATCTTTTCGATGTGCAGATCTGGTGCTTGCATATGCAAAACACTATGATGTAGAGAAAAGAGAAATCATACATGCAAACGATTTGGTGATGGTCAAATTATATAGTCATTCAATCAACAAGACATTTGGTATTGCAACCCATGATGTGACGATTGAAATAAACAAAAATGTTTCTGGACTCAACATAATGACAAAGTGTTTGAACATGAACAATCAATCTTGGTTGAAGGAGTGCACCTTCCAAACTCCCCAAGGCCCTATATAGAGCAGAATTTATGAAGAACTATTAAATGTTATAACTCTATTGACCAAAGTTATGGGTCATTTTGACACTCAAACGTTTTCTGAATGGATGTGTATGTATATCAACATCATTTGTGTAGGAAAGCAATTCATTGATTGGGAAGAGATCATCAGTGACAATCTCCATGAACAACTAATAAAACTTGAGTTTACACAATCATTCTACATGACTTCATAGCTGGTCTATTCAATTGCAAATACTAGACCATGGCTGGGCCTAAATGTAGAAGGACGAGATACTCTAGAGAGAATGACATATGACAAACTTCCTCAACTCACCAATGAGACACGAAAGATACATTTCAAGAGGGTAAATGATGCTTTTACTATGTTTGTAGTAAGAACCTTGGAAGATAATATGACAACACGGATTTCAAATGAAATTGCCTCCCTCATCAAGAACTACTAAAGCTATTTCTTTTAATTTCCTAGATTCACGTATATCAGAGTTAGAGGTTTGAAGGTACCCCATACAGACTGCCAAGATCTGCATGTTAAAAAATGGTGCTTTTTGAACTTTGTAGACAGTTAAGTGAAGTTCATAAGAAGTGTAACATGAAGCATGTAAGTGGAATTTCATGCTCCATTGGTTTGAGTTATTTCATTTTTAAAACAGCCCGGGATGTCTCAAACATTGAGTAGTTAGTGGTTGACTTTCCAATGAAGACCCATTCCAAGAGAATTGCTTTCGATAGTAAAGTTTTTGTGAGAGATAATCTTAAGCTTTGTTCTAGCTATCTGTACATATTAGAAATTGAAGATTATGGGAGGATTGTGAAGATGAATTTAAGGTTAGAAAAAGAGATTATTCTAGAATGACTATTGATTAGATGAAAGAATCCAGATAATTGACCAACATACATATCTTAGATAAATCTATGTAAAATACACCGATAGATATCATTTTCGAGTTACCTACCATACATTTTGATTTGCCGATAGGTACCTCGAGAATGATATCTATCGGTGTATTTTACATAGATTTATCTAAGATATGTATGTTAGGTATATTATATTATTATATATTATAATATAACAATATTATATTATTTTATTATATTATATAATAATAATAATATAACATATAATATTATGATATAACAATATTATATTATTTTATTATATATTACTATATTATAATATATTATTATATTGTAATATAATATATATATATATATATATATATATATATTTTGATAAATATGGATTTTGAAAGAATCCTAACCTTTTATTAATACTAAAAAACCAAAATAGAACCAGGCTAAAGGTACCATGGTCCAAGAGAGCCAAATACAAAGAACAACCATGAGGCTAAAAGATAACAAACAACAGGCCTATTGACTACCCAAAAGCTAGTATCAACCATCAGCTTATGGGATAATAATCTAAAAGATTATCTATCTTGCCTTTTGTACCTTTTTTCTTTTTAACCTCCTGCCATATTTCATACTCGGCATTTATTAGAACTAATTGTTTATCTGGATGTTGCATTTCCGAGATTCTATTTTCAAGCAAATCCTTGTCTGAATCTGAGTCTTAGACTCATGTCCTTTTAACTCCACTGGCTGACTGCTTCACAGTAGAGATCTGAATAGTTTCTGTCACCTCTTCAATGGGAGCTTTTTCATTCGCAGAATCAACTTTACCTTCTCTCTTGCTAACTTCCGTTTTTGTTGCATCTTGTGTTTTAGTATCTTCAAAACAATCTTTCGCCACTAGCGACGTATCTGACGCACTCCATTTATTTGATTTGGATTTTCCTCCCTTCATCACTTGTGGACTCTCCTTAGGACAAGTTGCACGAAGATGACCTGGTAATTTACAATTGTGGCATCTAAGAGCAGTATTCTCATGGTCAATAATCTAAACATGCAGAGTTTTGCCATTTTTTAAAATGATTTTATCTGAAACCCCTTTGCTTGAATTGATCTCAACACAAAAATGAGCGTAAGTGCATAAGCTTGTAGCAACGCGCTCAATATCATCCTTTAGGAAAGACCCCAAAGCATTAGCTATATCTTTGTGAGCATTCAAAAAATGTAGAGGCAGATTAGGTAGACGAACCCAAGCTGGCACCTTAATGATTGAGAGAGTGAGAGGATTGAAATCCGAAAACCAAGGAGTAATGAACAGGCCCGCCGTGCCCCAAAACCTGGTGCCTTCCAAGATGCATTTTTGGTAGTCTTGCTGATCGTGGAAGAGGACACCAAAAAAAAGTTTAGAGCACAGAGAAATTTCACAATGTTTCGACCACGTTTCATGAACCCATTTGTATAAGGTGGTTGAAGACGACCATAGACCATTAAATCTGCAAATGACTGCATCTGCAGCCAAAGAGTTAAAATATTCATCCATTAATTGATTCTTGATTTCCACAGAAGGAATCTCCTTTGCTTGATCAACAATATAGCCCTGAGGGGGTGGAGAGCTTTTCGTCGGATTCGCAAGGGGGCAGCGTTTTTGACTGCGTCTTTGAAAGACGTAGGTCGTTTTGGAGCAGCCATCCGTCCATGCAATCTAGAGATCATGGGAATAACCGAATCTTTTCCAATCGAATAAAAAGACAATGGATTTTTTTTTTGCAATTCCTTACCTTGTAAACTAAACATTGATATTAAACTGGAACATCTAAAGAGACCTCCAACCTCTTTTTTAGGTCTATCACCACTTTAGTTCCTTTTACCTAAATACACTTTGTATGCCCAAATAAGGAATGCACCATTAATTGGTAACCTGGGTGCTTGGTTATTGGATTTACCGGTGTTGACATTTTGTCAAACACTTTGCCTCCATTTTCCAGAACCACTGATTTATGCATTGCGAGGTCCTTCTTAATGGACAAACTGCTATTCCCAAAGTATTTTGACCCGTCCAAGGTCATTGCCATTGTTGTGAGAGCCACTATCTGTGCCATACCCAAAATATTTTCCTGTTCCAGTGTAACAGTTGCCCAATTAGACGCCTCTGCTGCCAATGGAAGGGGTCTATTTGTATCTTCCTCTATCTGTGACTCGGGCGCAAGTGTTGTTGTCAACGGGTAATATTGAATCTGGCAGTTTTCTTGAATGATAACTTCCAACCTCTGCAACAATATGCTCTTGCAGTTTCCCTGCATTCCCTAAAACGATTGGCATATAATCTTCCCTTGTCCCAGCGAACCCTTCTCAACCAAACTCTTATTGAAACCACTGAGCAGAAGCCCCTTGTATAGTTGGCTCTTCTCCCACACAGATGCTGTAGCCGCTGCTCCACACCTGTAGTCCAAGCTAACCCTAGCAGCGTCCATCTTTCTCCAAAATTTACTTATTATTATTGACATGCAATTTTTATTCATAATATAATATATTATTTAATAGAATATAATACTATAATATATATTAGTATTATTTAAAACTATATTATAATACAATGTATATATCTTTCTCGATAAATATGTACAAAAATTATAATATATAATAATATATATTATAATTATAGGCACCCTCCAAATATTTCCAGCACAGACAATAAATAATTAAATTCTTTTATTTTGAAGTAAAAAGTACCACAACAAAATTATAATTCACTCATGTTATTAGAGGCACAAATAAATAATTAAACAATTAAATTCTTTTATTTTGAGGTAAATAAAATTATCACAACAATAAATATTAAATACATAATTAAATTCTTTTATTTTGAAGTAAATAAAATTACCACAACAAAATAATAATTCCCCGCCATATTGTTTTTTGATAAGTTAAAAGATTTTTATTCAAGAAGTAGCTAAAAGCTTTTACATATAGCCAGACGACTGAACACATGAACCTTATACATCAGCAAGGTCCCCAAAAACAGCTAAATACTAGAAATAGGTCATAGCATAATAGACAGTAGTTTAGTACTCAGATGTTATTCCTCCTCTTCATCTCCTTCCTCGATCTGACGATTGTTGTGCTGGCTAGTATTTTGCACATAGTGCCAATGGTGCAAGTGATCCTTGATATTCATGGTGTCCTCAACAATACTTGACAACGTGCTTTGAACCCCCTCAATATCATTTGTGTTTATTTTGAGCATGTTTAGAACCTGAGCTCTTTCCCACTATTCTCCATGAAGTTCTTAATATGGGTCAGATTATCGTTTATGGCCTCTGTGAGATTAAAATGGGCCATAAAGGATTCACGGAACCTTCTTGCAGAGTCCTCCAAATCTTTCCTTTGCTCCAAATTTTCCACGTTTCGTTTTGCTACCAAAGTTCTGATACTTTCAACATCCTTAATAGCGTTAATTCTTGCAGTCAATTCCTTCAGATTATCCGCTACTCTTACTTCCGCATTGGCTCTTCTTTTATTCAGTAAGGACTCTTCCTTGTTCTCTCGACCTCGATCTTGCTGGCTCTCCTCAATCTTTATAGCGAATTGCTTTTTAGCGGGTCCTTAATGGGATGGCCTAGCGTTTCTCTTGCCACAATTAACACAATCCTCATTTTTAAGGTCATTTATCACTTGTTTTCCTTTTTCCTTCACTTCTAACTGCTGCCCACTCCTTATCCACCTCCTTCCTTCTTGGAAGGTGGCGTAGAAGCACCGACCTCTAAGGTTTGCATCCCCTCCTTACTCCTGGATGCCTCTATTTCCTTTGTAAATCTCTGCTGTTTTAAGAGTTTTCCCCACGTTGGAATCCTCTGCATCCCCTTCTGAATTTGTATGAACAGTTTGACCAGCATGAGGGGGTTCTTTAGATCCTTTTTCTCCAGCTTCCTCTATCGTCTCAGCATGTGATTGTTGCTCTCCGTGTGCATTGCACTCTTAATATTTCTTGTGTAGGTTGCTCTGTGACCAATCTAATCTTTTCCAAGATATTGATTGAAATTGTCAATAATGGTCTTAAAACTTGGAGCAGCGCCATAATGACTTCCAAACATAGACCACCACTGCACCAACTTTGCCAAATAAGAGCGGCTCTTTAAATTAATTTTGTTCGATCCTGGATTTAAATCTTTCAGTTTCCATCTGCTTCTCCTTATTCTTTTGATATGGAAAATTTTCCCTTTTATAGCCTGTTGTTAACCTTTTTATTCATCGCCATTCTTACTAAGACCACCAAAAATCTCTCTTTGCTGTGAAAAGAAACAGCCAAGTCGTCGCTTTGTTTTCGCAAGATTTTTTATGAGGATCATGATCCGCTGTCCTAATGCTGCGCATGTTAGAGATTATTCTATACTTTTTGATTTCTGAAATTGCTAATTTCCACTTGGATTGGTGTCCCAAATCTATTGTCCAACCTGCCATATCGAACATGATGTGTCACTTTCTTAAACTGCTCTCTTGGTGTCTTAATTTTCCTACTAATAATTTGGGCGCTACTTTTATTTTTAACCTTTTCCTTTCTACTGCGCCTTTTTTTACTAGTTAACTTTGACATTCTTTTAGTATGATTTGTTTTAATTCCCTCAAGTCATCCTCTTCCATGATATTCTTAGAATTACCTTTTTTGTCTTCTGTGTTGAGTTTAACTCCCCAATTCGCAAGCCAATCAACTGCGTTATTCCCTTCTCGCAGAGTATGGCTAAATTTTACTCCCTTGAAGGCTCTACACAAACGATTTGCTTCTTCAACCACCTGTTGAAGCCTCCAATTTAAATTATTATTTTTCTTTTCCAAAGCGTTCATAATAACCTTCAAATCCCCTTCAATTGCTAGGCTTATAATTTTTTTCTTCAATGGCCATCCTCAACCCCATCGCTAACCCTTCAGCTTCCGCTACGTTGATAGTATTAAAACCCATTCGAATCGCCTTAAAGGCTCTTTCCTGCCCAAGGTGGTCTCTGATTATTGCACCTGCCCCAGATTGACTTGGGTTATGTTTCGACATGCCATCAAAATATGCCTTATACCAGTTCGGCTCTGGGGGCTTCCACTTTACCTTTTTTCTCAAATGAATTTTCTTTTGTTTTTCATTTGGCCGCATTTGTTCATAGATTCCCCTGGCTTCCCCCCAATTGTTGAGAATTTTGACTTCCTCCAGATTCGCCTCTTTATTCTTGGTTTGCTTGGAAACTGTGATGACCTGCAGTATGCTGGCTTCCACTTCCCTCCATATGTCCTTAGTTGTTTTATTTCTATTTTCTGTTTCAAATATACGTTTGTTTCTTTCCAACCATATTTTCTAGGTTATGAAGCTCGGACCCATGCTCCAAATATCTTTTATAATATTTAGCCCCTTATTCCAGTGCCAGGACTTCAGTTGATTACATAGTCTATCACTTGTGCTCCAGCTCAAATTGAATTTGTTTACAAACATATTCCATAGATCATAAGCAAAATTGCAGTGGAGTAGAAGATGATCCAAACTCTCTTCACTTTGCATACACATAACACATCTTGTTGGGCCTTGGAATCCTCGTTTTTTTAGATTCTCCCCTGTTAAAATCTTCCCATTTGTTGCTAGCCATAAGAAAGCTCTTGTTTTAGGCCAAGCTTTCAAATTCCATATGTTTTTCCAGATAGTTGCCATAGAATCTCTCTGCCCCCCTTCCTCCTGTGATACGTAACCTTCTCTCACCGAGTATTCTCCATTCCCTTTTTTGTTCCATCTAATCTTATCCAGCTCTGGGTTCCATGGAATCCTATATCCTTTCAAAATTTCATTGAGGTCCTTCTATGCTTCATTTTGGGTTCCATCTCTATTCTGGAAACATTTCCAAGTCACTATTCTGGATCCCGCACTATATTCTCTTCCTAGTACTTGTTAACTTTTCCCCCCCATACTCTGATGCTTTCCTCTTTCATGGCTGCAAACTTATGTTCAGCGTTCAACGGTTTTTTAGTTACCCAGTTGTCATCCCAAAACTCGGTATCTTCTCCATTCTTGATTGGATGAAATAATCCTTTCACAATGATTGCCTTAGTCTCCTTCATACTATTCGATATAGGGGATCCGTTCGGAAGATCCTTAGCAGTAAACATTCTAGTCGGATTCCTATCATCAAGATATTTTCCTCTAAGTAGCCCACTCCATGTTTCATTCCATCTCGTTCCAGCTCTCCAAACTAGCTTTGCTAACAATGCCAGGTTCATTTTTTGTAGGTTTCTTATTCCCGTTCCCCCCTTCTCTACTGGCTTACATACCTTTTTCCATGCCAAAAGGGGTATCTTTGCCTGTTCCCCTGTTCCTTGCCACAAGAAGCTTCTCAGGATCTTGTTCATTTCTGTTACGACCTGTTTAGGTGCCTTTAAAAGAGAAAACCAGTAATTGGTAGTGGTTTGTAGCACATCCCTGATAAGGGTTAGTCTGCCCGCATATGTAAGATACTTGCCTTTCCAGTTGCTTAGCTTTTTCTTCATCTTTTCGAATATGGTCCGCCAGATGTTCTTATCACCCTTTCCCTTGATTAGTGGGAAACCCAAATAGTTAACTAGCATCACTGCTGCCCCGAATCCCAAAATCCTTGCAGATTTTGAGATACATTTATGAATTTTTTTTTGATTTATTTCTGTTAATGGATTGTCTTGAGGCTCTTTCATAATTTCCCAAAAGATCCCTTATGGCTCTGATTTCTTGAAGTTTGCGTTGAGCAAATAGCATCGTGTCATCCATGAACTACAGGTGAGTGTGAGTAGTTTCTCCTATTGCTGCTGGTAGTCCTTTACCTTTTTCTCTGAGTGCTCTTATCCTTCTTCCCAAGGCTTCCGTCATGATGATAAATAGATACGGGGACAATGGATCCGCTTGTCTAAGCCCTCTGGTTGACGAGAAAAAGCCTTCAGGGGATCCATTTATCATTAATGAGAACTTAGCTGTAGTATAGCAACTCTGTATCCATCTCCAATCCTCTCTAAAGCCAAACTTCTTTAGTATCTTCTCTAAAAAATTCCAGTCGACTTTATCATAAGCCTTGGCAATGTCCAGCTTTATCAGCATACCTTGCCTTTTTCTTGCATGTAGCGAATAGATAATCTCATGTGCTATCACGATTCCATCAAAGATTTGCCTTCCTTTAACAAACCCCCCATGCTTCTTTGATATGAGTTTTGGTAGGAACTTCTGCCGCCTATTAGTGATAACTTTCAAAATTATCTTATAAATCGTATTACACAGAGAGATTGGTCTAAAATCTTTAGGTGACCTACCTTCAACTTTCTTGGGTATCAGCACCAAAAAGGTAGTATTAAGTGCCTTCATTTTTTTGGACTTCTTCGATTCCTGCACTACATCTCTAACCTCTTCTCCCAAAAGGTTTCAGAAATGTTGAAAGAACACGTCCGAGAATCCATTTGGCCTTGGTGCCTTGTCTCCTGCCATCTCAAACACTGCCCTCCTCACCTCTTCCATTGAGATATCATCCATTAAGCTTTCATTATTTGCTTGAGTTATCTTGTTTGGGACGTGTCTCACAAAATCAGTTTGCTCTTCCTCATTTGTACCCTCTACCTTAGTATTCCTTCCCAATATTTAATCAGGGAGTCCTTGATCTCCTCTTCGTCCTCAATACTGATCCCTGTTGGGGATTCCACTTTTTTGATGTAGTTCTTTTGCCTCCTGTTCTTGCATGATAAATGGAAGAACTGTGTTTTTGTCCCCTTCTTTCAACCATTTGATCCTGGATTTTTGCTTCCAGTATATTTCCTCGTTATAGACATCCTCTAGCCTTCTAATCGTTTCTTCCCCATCCCTTGGTAGCTCTTTCGACTCATGTCCTTCCATTCTCAAGCCTTGAATCTCCTTGCTTTTCCTCAAGAGTTCCTCTTTGTTCTGAAAAATATCCCTGAAAGTGTCTTGATTCCATTTTTTCAGCCCTTCTTTTAGTTCCCCGAGCTTAAGTGAGTATTCAAACATTCTAGTTCCTATCCTTTTTCTTCGAGCAGTCAATATCTGGGTGACAAAATTGTCAAAATCAGGATGCTCCATCCACATTTTCTCAAATCTAAAAGGGGCTCTACTAGGTCGTTTCTTAGGTGTTCTCTACAGAGCTATTGGCTAGTGATCTGAACTGGCAAATTTTAACACCTCTGTCTTCAAAATATACTTTTGATCTAGCCAATTTCTTTTGACTAGGAAGCGATCTAGTCTGTTCAGGATTAAATCCTTCCCTCTTCTCCTATTGCTCCAAGTAAACCATCCTTGTTTTGTTTTAATATCCTATATGTCTAAGCTGTCTACAAAATCTTGAAAGCTATTGTACTCTTTGTCACTCTTCTTTCCCCCTTGTTTTTCTGTCGAGTCCAGGTGTGCATTGAAATCCCCTCCTATTACCCATAACTCCTCTTGACTTTTATTGATGATCTCTCATATCCTTATCCACGCTAGCTCCTTTTCTTCTTTGTTTTGTGTTCCATACATATTAATTAGGCCGAATTTTAGCCCTGACTTTCTCTCTTCCACCTCGCATACTATAAACTGTTTGTTAGCTTGTATGACCTCTATCTCATGCTAGCTCCTTTTCTTCTTTGTTTTGTGCTCCATATATATTAATTAGGCCGAATTTTAGCCTTGATTTTCTCTCTTCCACTTCGCATATTATAAACTACTTGTTAGCCTGTATGACCTCTATCTTGGTCGAGTTAGCCTCCCACAAGATGGCCATTCCTCCTGCATTATTTCCTACAATATCCATTCTATGGCTATCTGAAATTCTTCTTTTATTTTTGTCTAGGTTGTCTAACTTTGTCTCTTGAATCATCACAATCTCAAGATTGTATTGCTTAATGAGTTGTCTCAATGATCTCCTCTTGGATGGGGCATTGAGTCCCCTTATGTTTCAGGATATGATCTGCATTATGTTTGATCGTTTTGCTTGGTGCTTGCCAAGAAGCTATCTATCAGCGTTTGAGTTCCTGCCCCAATGGCTTCCATTGTTTCTTCTTGTCTCTTCTTTTTTTTGCTGGGTCTCCCTCTTCTTCTCTTACCAAAATTTTCTTTATGATTAAGGTTCGGGGTTTGCTTTATTCCTGCCAAGTCCTCTTCACTGTCACTTTCTAATTCCGTCCCTTCGTCTTCTTTAATGCTAATCCAATTTTCTTGACAATATTGCCCTTCCCCCTGTCCTCTCCCTTTCTGTTGCATTCCTTTTTTCTCTTTCTTTTTTTTTGTTTCTCCTCCTTCCCTGTTCTCCCTTCTTTGAGAGGGTATTCAATGTCCTCTTTGAAATCGTATTCTGCTGTGATGTTTTCTCCCTCATGATTTTTGTTATTTCCTTGTTCTTGAGTTCCTGTTACCAGCTCTACTACTTCCATTCCAATTCCTTCGTCCACTCTAGCTTCTTTGCTCTCTTTTGGAACAATTTTTTTGATCATTTTGCTTTTGGTTTTGAAGGTATGCTTTTTCTTAGGCTTCATGAAACCCTCTGCATCCTTTTCCATTTCTTCTTGTACTATTTTTGGCACATTAATTTTTTGGTTTGCGGGGCATTCCTTAATTAAACGTCCATATTCATGGCATCCCTTGCATCTGAAGGGGATGCTTTCATAATCTAAATCCTTGATCCATTCCATCTCTCCTGCTTTCAGTGTAACCTTCTTAGGTAGTATAATATCTCGCCATATTATTAAATAATTACAGGCCCAAATAAATAAATAAATTAAAAGTGGGTATAGGTTTTTTTTATAATGTCAGTCTAAAAGAATTAAATGTTAACACACTCATGCCATTACATAATTTTTTTTAAGTAAATAAAATTACCTCAACAAAATTATAATTCACCGACCATATTATTAAATAATTACATGGCCAAATAAATAAATAAATTAAAAGTGGGTATAGGTTTTTTTTATAATGTCGGCTCTAAAAAAATTAAATGCTAACACACTCATGCCATTACAGAAAATTAGTTCCCCGGATGCCACTGAAAGAACACCTATCAGTGTAATGACAAATCTGATCTAGTAGATCCATTGTTCACTCAAAAAACACGTTTTGTACCCTTTCCTCTAATTGATTGGTTAGTCAAAGAGTTGGCTGATTTGAATCAACACACCCAATTTGTTCAAATGAGATTGGAGGCTTGGTTCATTAAAAAATTGGTCGAATGTACCGCTGCAAGAGGCTCAAAGAGTTCAGAAGTTGCCAAGAAGCAACAATGGACCTCACCAACACCTGCAACTCGGTCATCTAGCACAAGAGTATATGTCAAAAGCCCTCGGTCAAACCCAAATGCAAGTGGTGGAGGTGATGGGGAAAATCCAAATAAGAAGTTACCGGATTAGACTTGTGGAGATGACTCTTCGTCAAGACCAAAGTTGCCAATCAAAAGAGCTCCTGCATTTTCTATTGTACCTGTAGGTGAAGTTCCTTTTTCTCAAGAGTATTATCTTTCTATGTTGACTGATAATACAACCCATCAAGTTTGGCTTAAGTACCTCTTGTTTCTTCTCCTGCAAATGTAAATTCACCTTTTCCACCTTGTCCCAACATTCCATTGCCAACTCATATCTCATCTCCACCTCATGTTCCATCCCCTCCTCATGTTCCACCTCCATATATTCCTTCACCTTTGAAGCAATTTGCTATTTCTAGATATTTTCTTGCAACACTCCAACAAGCTATCTCCCCTGTTAGTCCCAGTATAATTCTTGATACTCAAGTGTTTGCTTTTTCAAGTAGTTCACCTTGGGCACATAAAATGGTTGTCTAAAGGAAGAAAACCACAGTGAGAGCTGCTGCTCGTGATTTTGATACTGTGGTTAATCTACTCCAAAGTGCCCCACCTAAAAAGGCCAAAATTACATCCAGATTGGTGTTAGATACCTTGGGAGCACAATTTGTTGAGATTGCTCAACCTATTTCTGATAAGAGCGAAGAAGACATGACTGCAACTGATTATAGCATGAGTTGGATATCTCTTGGAGAACCAATTCATGAAGGAGTCATCCACAACTTCAGGATTCTGCAACTAGATTGATCAAAAGAACAAAAGAGGGAAAACAAATGCAAGAACAACTTGAAGATTAGGGACAGATGCTTTCAACATACATCAAAACGCTCCTAAATCAAACTGATGTTCCCTTAGCTTTTGTTCCTGACTTTGCTCCCACAGAATATATTGATAAAGATGTCATTGCAAACATTTGCAAATATAACAATGTTGGGAAAGTCATGGAAACTTGGGTGGAAGAACTTGTTATTGATGGACTTAAAGTTCATTGATGAACTTAGAAGATTATATGGGCTACTTGAAGAAGATCAAGTCAAAATTGCAGTATAAAAATATTAACAAAAAGACTCTGGAGAAGCATAACCAAAGATTTGAGAGATATGGCTCATATAGATAAAAAGATCCTTGATTCTGAACAAATCTTCAACAAAGCAGAAGATAATTTTTTATATGTATGGTCTCAGAGTGTAGAATGGAAAATCAGTGTTCTTGAAGAAGCCTTGAAGGATTTGCGAAGTCATGGCAAACTATGCGATGATCTCAAATCTGTGATCTGTGCCGATATATGGGCCATTCACTGTGAGCTGCTGAAATAAGGAGAAACCGATTCTTACATAGCTGCCAAAATAAAAGAACAATTTCAGAATTTGATCAAAAAACTTTTTGGTGCATATACTTTCAGTTTACAAACCATGAATAAATTGAGTGATATCCACAATGCTCTCATTGAATGTAACAGGTATCTTACAAACTTTTTCAAGAAGAATGACGTAATGAATGAAATGATGCAGACATGGTTGACATGCCTATCGAACACTTTCATACCTAAACAGGGGATAGCAGTTGCAATGCAGAAATTTAGAGCATAGAAATTGAAATCATCACAAACTAAAAACAAGGTCAAATTGCAGCGATCAACCAAGCATCTACTCAACTTGACAAATTTTCTCTTTAGAGCTAGTTTCTTGGATTTTCTCTCTCAAGCATTTCTATTTATTCATCATACTTTTTCATAATGTCATTGTAACTTAAAGTTATTATGTTTCTCCCTCCATGAATATAATTTGAAAAAGTAAAAGCTGAAATAGAAATTCGTTTTAAAAAAGGTGGTTATGAGGTAGTTATGCACACTCTTATTATAAATAAGAGTTTTGTCTATTGTAAAAGAATTTTTTGACATCGTAAACAAGTTTGATAGAAAATTAAGAGAAGAGGAAGCTTTGTATTTCTCCGAAGAATTAATGCAAGGAAGTTTAACAGGACTTTGTTCCCTTGATTGTGTTGATGGATGGTCGGTATTCTTATGTGTATTGATTCATTTAATTCTGTCTCTTTCCTAAAACAAAATGTTTATGGTTGAATTGTCACCGTTTTAGTTAATTTTTGCATGTTATCATAATTGAAATCTGCATTTATTCAATTATGCAGTTTCCCTCATCTTCCTTCCTTTTTCTCTATTTCCTTCCTTTTCTTTTCCACACATCTTTTCTTTTCTTTCATTCCTTTCAGTTTTAGATACAAAAACCACAAAACAATAATTTTTGAATGTGAATACTGTAAATATTCCTTTTCCAGTATCTTTTTTTGTTTTCAATAAAGGGAGCCTCCCTTGATAATAGAGGAGAGACTTTCATTCCTTACACTATTAACTTAATCTACTCATTTTGTACCCTGTACAAAATATTTTGCCCACACAATGGCATGTGATCTTTCCAGTTGTCTCTCTAACCTTTACAGTTGTTCCAGCTCTCTACCTTACCTTTAGTTCGTTTCTATCCATCCTTTACAGTTGTTCTAGCTGTCCATATATGTTTTTATTTATTTCTATCTACCTAAATAGCTATAGTTAAACTACTAACTCTAATAGATGTCTCATTATTTCCTCCATTTTAGAGGAAATTGTCCCCAATTTCTACGTGAGATTCGAGAAATTAGTTGGAAAAGCTGACTTAGAGAACCATTTGGCCTGCATCGGTAGAGTTTCTTTCTAATCGACATGGTATGTAGTGGATTTTCCCTTGCAATTGTTACGGCTCCGAACATCAAGCAAATTATCTTTGGCCGACGCTTGTTGAAAATCATGAATGATAGCCTCAGAATGAGTGACAAAAACCTCCTTCTCCAAGTGGGACAACTCATATAACTTGAGCTTGTGCACATTGTCATGTTTTCTACATATTGATGATGGACTACTTGATGTAATCTGGAATGTCGATGTTAATGAAAGTATTCAACCCAGTTTTCTCTAGAAGCCTTTTTATAATGTTATGGACTGCAAAAGCCTCAATTCGTTAACGTCATGGATGCCAAACTGAGCTTGAAGATCGAGTCAAAAGGCGTTAGGTTCGATTACTTGGAGACTTTTGTAAGGTTTGTATTTGATGGGATTCAACTTGTGATGTTGTTTGTTGTGAAACCTTTATTTATCAAAGTGAAGCCAAACACGATCACCTATTTGAAAAGAATGTGGAACTCAATGTCAGACCTGGAGTTCCTTGAATTTGGCTCGAGTTTGCAGAAGAATGCCCTGAATTTTTGTGTATCGTTTGGCCAAATTTTGCACAAAGGTAGAAGCATTGTCTTGCTCCTTTTGTTAGCGGAACGTATCTTGAGTTGTAAGAACAACTGGAATCTCATAAGGTGCCAAAGGTTGGATGCCACAGTAGACTTCGAAAGTGGATTGCCTTGTAGAAACACCAGTAGCTTGGTTGTAGCTATGTTGAATGACATGCAGATAGGTGTCCCATTGCCTATTCTTTTGATGAGAATGTGGAGAGCATGGACTAAAGGGTGATTGAATACCTCAGTTTGACCATGGGTTTGCATATGGAAGAAAGTAGAGAAGAGCCACTGACAATCCAAAAGCTTTTACAATGATTGCCAAAAGTGACTCAAGTAGCATGAGTCAGGATCTGAAATGATGGTGAGTGGTAGCCCAAAATTGTTCCAAACATGCTCGCAGAACAAGTTTGCAGCTTGTGGAGCATCAATGATCTTGAAGCATGGCATAAAGATAACCATTTTGGAAAACCGATAGACAACCACAACTATACAATCATGTTGTCATTGAGTGTTTGGTAGACCAATAATGACGTCTTTGCCTACCTTAAATGCTGATGTTTTAAAATCCTACACTGAGAGTTCAAGAATTGAAGTGGTTGGTTATTAGTATGTAGAATTACCTCCTTACCAAAAGATAATGGTTCCATTGCTTGAGTGCTTAGACTATGGCATAGAAGTCCTTGTCATAGATGCTATAATTGAGCTTTGCTTGTGACAAAGCTTGAGCTTCTAAATGACATGCCACTCTATGTCCTTCCCGCTTAAAAACCGTGCCTACGGCATATTAGGAAGCATCAGTCTCATGCTAAAATGGTTGTTGCAAGTCGGGGAGAGTAAGCACCGTAGTAGAGCAAAGAGCCTCTTTCAAATGGAAAAATGCTTGAGCAGCCCACGGGCTCCAATTAAGACCCTTTCATCTAGTGAATTGATGAAAAAGGATGGGAAACACACAAGTAGTTGCGAATGAACTTTCTATATGAGTTAATTCCCTCCAAAACATACTCTTCAAATTTGAAATGCTTGTTGGAGAGTGCCACTTTTGAAAGACCTTTACTTTATCTGGATCCACATGTACTCCATGCTCGTTAGTGAGGAACCCTAAGTACTTAACTGAGATTTGACCAAAGGACTTCTTCATCCTTGCTTGGAGATTTGATGTCAGCGAAAAAGATCTAGAACCGTCTGCACATTGGCCAAGTAGTTGCCCCAAGACTTGTTGTGGACCAAGATGCCATCAAGATATGCATCAACATATTTGCCAAGATTGGGATGAAAAACAACATTGATGATGCGCATGGATGTGTTAGGTGCATTGGTGTGCACAAAAGGCATGATCAACCACTTGTAAAGTACAAGTTTTGTCTTAAAAGTTGTCTTCCAAACATGTTCCACGTAGACTTGTTGATATCCAAAAGTCAAATAAAGCTTGGTGAAGTACTTGGTACATTAAAGCTGGTCCAAAAGATTATCAGTCTTGGGAAGTGGGTAGCGGTTCTTCAAGTGATTTTGTTTAAAGCACGAAAACAGTAATTGCCACTTATTATGTTCCTCCTTTGGCAAGATGAGAGCGGGAGATTTGCAAGGAGAAGTGCTGGGTTGGATCTTTCCCTCTTTGAGCATCTGCTTGATTTGTCACTCTTATCTCTTCATTCTCAATGGGTGTAGTATGATAGGCGGTCTATTGGGCAATTAAGAACTTGGCACAAGCTTAATAGAATGTTGAATGGGCCTTAAAGGAGGAAGTCCTTTAGGCTTATCAAAAACATCAGAATATGCATCAACAAGAGATCTGATTGTCTTAGGATGCTTGTCAACATTATTTCCTTGGCTTCCCAAATGATACAGAGTAAAAAAGCTTTTGCAGATTGACCAGTTTAATTGTAGGCCTACCAGAGAGCAAAGGACTAACAGAAGAATTGAGTTTATACACTTTACCATCCTTGTGTAGTAGGTAGGTCTTGTGGAAGCCATCAAAGATTGCCTTGTGATCATACTGATAAGGTGCCCCAAGTGTGAGACTGCAATAATCAAGGGGAGTGACATCACAATCAACTGTATCTTGCAATGGCTGTCTTGCAAATGTGACGGAACATTTGCAAGGTACAAGTGTGGAATGTCCCTACTTGACCCACCCCAAGTGATATGGGTGTGGATGTGTTGTAGTTGGCAATTGGATATCATCTATCAACTTTTATGAAATCAAGTTCTTCTGGCTGCCATTGTCAAGGATAAGCTCTGCCAATCTATTCTTGATTTGACAATTATGAGTGAACAAAGCTTCTTTATTGTTGACAAAATAGTCATTGGCCATGAGAATGAGCTGAGGATTCAGAGTTTTGGGATTAGTTACCTGAATCTCTGAATCTTGTGAAGTCTGCTTAGTATTAAGGGTCTTTGTCTTCTTTGATTTGAGTACACGGCATAAATATCCTGTGTGCTTATGCTAGGCACAATACTTCTTTCCACTGCTAGATAAAGCAGTTGAATCCTTAATGGATCCGTTTGGTGAAGATACCTATTCTTGGATGATGAGCGAGCAACATGAGAGAAACTTGCAGGGGCAGAAGATGAAGGGTAACTATTTCTTTGAAAAGAAAAAGATTGGCTTGGCTTCAGTTGTGCCTATTGTTGCTTAGCTTTCACTTCTAAAGCAAGCTGGAAAGCATGCTCTAAGGAAGTGATGGTGCATAGTTCTAAGTCTTTCTGAAGATGAGAAAACAACCTAAAGACAAATTTTATGTGAAGGACCTCATCAATGATTTGTACCTCCAGCTTGATAGAGAGGTGAATGAATTGCTGTATGTATTGTTGGATTGATTGGCCACATGTCTTGCGAAGATGGAGCCATCGTGCCAAGTGCGCCTCTTTCTATCCAAGGGGTTTAAATCGCTCCCAAATAGTTGCCTTGAAATCTATCCAAAGTATCAATTTCTGGTTGCTTTGTCGCCTCTAGAAGCTGGATGTGAGACTGCCACTAAGTGAGGACTTGATCTCTCATATGGATGTTGATTTGTTGTGGTTCTGCGAGATGTGACTATGTTCTGAACTACACCTCCAGACTGCAAACCCAACATCTAACTTGTCCCCATCGATGGGGATTGGATATTTTAGTGTGAAACCTAAAAGAAGGTTTGGCTGTCAGGCTGGTTGAAAGAATGGAACTGGTGGGTCTGTTTCTGTCCCATGATCAACAGTGTATAAGTAGTGACAGAATAACCTGATTGAGAAACCAAATGAAAGTCAACACCTCAATTTGCAGCAGATGAACGCTGATCTGAAAATCTGAATAAAATCAACAATTGGCAACAGAAAATTGGCTGACATAAAATATTGAGGAGAAAATTGACAGAAGATTCTTTCAGCAGGAAACTGACAGTAAAAAGTTTCAGCAAAACTTTTCAGCAGAAACTTGACAATCAACTTGACAATGGAAATTTGACAGCAAGAAATTTGGGTGCCTATATTAGAGGATGGAGGTTGGAGGACATGCTCGGAATGAAAGAATAGATCGTCAAAAAAATCCCAAAAATGCAGAAGAGGCATGATCGTCAGGTTCTTATACCAATTGATATGAACTTTCTGAGTTTATTTACAAGTGTCTTCTTACATAGGAGGAACTTGTATATATAGGCTAAAAATATTACCATGGCAGTTGATGTTTCTAGCTGTCTTCCTAACCTTTTCAGCTGTTCTAGCTGTCTATCTAGCCTATCCGGCTGTTCTACCTGTATACCTAACCATTCCAGGCTCCAATGGTTCTAGCTGTCTACTTTACTCTAAATTCATTTATATATGTCCTTTACAACTGTTCCAGCTGTCCATCTACTTTTTGATTTATTTCTACCTACCCTATAAATAGAATTAGTTAAATTACTAACTATAATAGTGTTTGAGGTACAATCACTGAAACCAGAGGGATGAATCAGTGAGCCCAAATAATCCAACTTCAATTCCAATCCTTTCAAACTATTAAACAATCAACATATATCAACTTGATCAAACAACATTTAACAAGAGAGCTCATTCATTCAATGCATACACAAGATCAAACACACAACACATAGTTCTTGTGGGAAACCCTCATGGGGAATAAAACCCACTCTCAAGCCTGCAACACACGGACTACTTGTCCTATAAGGGATTACAAACAAGAGACTGATCAAGTCCTTCTGACCGGCAACCTTGGTCAAGTTTTTTTGACCTAAGGCCTTTAGTGAAACCCCTGTTTCACAAGGAGCACTTGCCCCTAAGGATGATCAAGTCCTTTTGACCTCCTTTGAAATGAACACCTCCACCTTTGAACTGATGTCTTCAACACTTGATGATGGAGCTCTGATAACATAGCCTCCTTCACTTCTTCACACACTCACAATGCATCCAAAAACCACCTTCTGGATCACTCCACACTTCTCATGCTCATCAACCTGCAACAATTCTATCACAACACCAACAACATGACCAAATGGTCATACACACAGTCCTCACTTTGACCTGTGTCTTTCCTCTATCTTTTGCACTCTTCAACACATGCTTTGTTCACACATGTCTCTTCTTCACTCTGCTCCAACAGGTCTCTATTACACTCTTAACACATACTCCACCGGTCTACACAAGCCTCCACTTCGAGCACCTCCTCACAAGTCTCTCATGCATACCTAGAAACCAACACATTTGGTTTCACCATTTATAGAGCTATCATGATTATCAAGATCACAATCTTTCCTGTCGGCCACAACACATGTCTTCACCCTTAAGGCATCTAACATGGGTCGCACTTAAGGACAACTCTCTTTCAAATAGGCCTAAGTCACCTTTTAGGTCCTATGGACACCCATTCACCTTGTTGACACTTCTTTGAGCAAACTCAGAACACAAGAACACTTTCCAACACATGGACCCATGCCACATGATCTATAGGTCACCCTTAAGTGCCAACATCCATCATAGCACCCTTCTGCTAACCCCCAATTAGCTCAAACACCTCTTTGTACACAGTCACCATAAACGAACACATAGTCACCTTCTAACCCTTTGTTCATACTGCATATGATTGGTCAAACCTTCATAATGCATACATAACATCCTCATGGAGTCTACAAGATGCTCCGATCAATAGTTCATCTTAAAACTTCGAATTACCAATAAGCACAACTCAAATACCCTTCTTGGATCACTTGCAGAGCATGGATGAAACACACAGTCAACTTTGAACCTCAATATCTTTGACTGTACATACTTTCAGATCTTCAAATCTATATTGCCAGCAACCAACAACACCAACAACATGACCAAATGGTCATACACAGAGTCCTCACTCTGACCTGTCTTTCCTCTATCTTCCGCACTCTTCAACACATGCTCTGTTCATACATGTCTCTTCTTCACTCTGCTCCAACATGTCTCTATTACACTCTTAACACATACTCCACCAGTCTACCCAAGCCTCCACTTCGAGCACCTCCTCACAAGTCTCTCATGCATACCAAGAAACCAACACATTTGGTTTCACCATTTATAGAGCTATCATGATTATCAAGATCACAGTCTTACCAGTCGGCCACAACACATGCGTTCACCTTTAAGGCATCTAACATGGGTCACACTTAAGTACAACTCTCTTTCAAATAGGCCTAAGTCACCTTTTAGGTCCTATGGAGACCCATTCACCTCTTTGACACTTCTCTGAGCAACTCAAAACACAGGAACACTTTCCAACACATGGACCCATGCCACATGATCTATAGGTCACCTTTAAGTGCCAACATCCATCATAACATCCTTCTACTAACCCCCAATTAGCTCAAACACCTCTCTGTACACATAGTCACCATGAACGAACACACAGTCACCTTCTAACCCTTTGTTCATACTGCATATGATTGGTCAAACCTTCATAATGCACACATTATATCCTCATGGAGTCTACAACATGCTCCGATCAATAGTTCATCTTAAAACATTGAATTACCAATAAGCACAACTCAAATACCCTTCTCGGGTCACTTGCAGAGCATGAACGAAACACACAGTCAACTTTGAACCTCAATATCTTTGACTGTACATACTTTCAGATCTTCAAATCTATATTGCCTGATGCGCCTTGGAGTCCTCTACATCTTTGCTTTTTACACCATGAACAAAATCTGCCTGGATCAAAAGATATGGCCCAAAAACCAGACACTAGTCTTTCCTTTGCAAATTTGAATATTTAAATTCAAATGGTCACAGTTAAACCTCGGTCACTTTGCTCGCATCTTGTGTCCTCGCATCTAGGATCAAACACACACCATCGATTTCCTTTGAAGTAGCTTGCTCACGGTTAAACCTCGAACACTTGTCATCATCTCGTTGCATCCTAACAATTTGGAGCACACACGCTCTGTTGATCTCTTTGAAATAGCTTGATCTTTAACTTTGTTAACCTTTGAACACTTTGACCTCTTTGACTCTACGCACGTTGTTGATCTCTTGATTGTACGATCACTCGCGGACCATTGGATCGCCATTTGGTCCTGATCTTTACCTTATGCAAAAATGACTATGTATGGGAACTATTTCAATCTGCTTGGAAGGCCAACTTTGCACAGCGATATCTTTTGCTTCGCACAATCGCATGTTCTCAAATTTGAACCATAGAAACTAGGCATAAAACTGAACAAACCCATATGACCATTCCCTCCTGAAACCTTCGTGTGTGCGAGATATGCCATCACCAGACTGCTTACTCGGCTCTTTCTTGAACTGAGACAAATAACATAGTTGAGCTCAGATTCAATTAGTGTCGTTGATCTTTGATGCGATTAAACACGGACCGTTAGATCTGCCTTGCAAATTTGGCTAAGTGTTGGAACTTAGTGAACTTCTGTCTGAGGAGCCAACTTTGCACCTTAATAACTTTTGTTGTGTTTCATCGTATGATCTGAAATTTAGACCATATGATCTCCTCACATAGGGGAATCTATCCATATACCACACTGCTCTTGGAACCTTCACACGTGTGAAATATGACATCATCAATATGTTTACTCAGATTTTTCTGCCACAGACCCAATTATGTTTAGATGAACAAAATGAAGAACCTGATGAATTCCAGTCATGCACACAAGCACTCAAAGCATAGAATACCTTTTATGGGACCTCTTGCACATCCTCAAATCACCACATTCATCCATAAACATCCTTAACCATGCAAACTCTGAAGAACAACCAAGCCTTCTTCAAGCATACTAGGACAAACACATTGCACACTTTGTCATTGATATTTAAATTATCAAGACACTTCATCCACTCACCTGGACACCTCCATGACATCACCATGACATCATTGACAATTCTCCAACAAATAGATGCCTCATCAGAGGGTCACTTTATTTGTAGGTATCATGTCTACCATGAGACTCACATGAGATGCTTGGCCCTTTACCTTTTGGAAGTTCACTGTCTTACAAAAAGTTTTATAGGGGATTTCTAAGACGGTCAGATTGATTACTTCCTCCTTTCAGCCCATGCCAGCCACTAGATGTGTTTGGCGTGCTCTGGATGCTACAATCACCCAAGGGTACAACAGCAAGATGTGTCACTTTGCGAGCAGCCAGCAGGGCCCAACCTTCTTGTTCTTGCATCAGCTGAAGGTCCAGCTACTATTCTATGTGGAGGATCACCTACTCCCACTCATTAACAGTTCATGTTACAAGGACAAACACTTGCATTCTCTCTACTTCTTGAGGATCACAATTATGAATGTTAGGAAAGGTTCTAGGGGTACCCTGCTACTCTTAGGATTGTCTGGCTTAGTTCTCTTAGCCTTGGCCATTCTACCATGGACGTTATCAGGTATTGTATGGGCCCTTTTGTTGTGGTTCTTCTGGCTTAGTTCTCTTAGCCTTGGCCATTCTACCATGGACGTTATCAGGTATTGTATGGGCCCTTTTGTTGTGGTTCTTGAGGCCCTTCATCTCTTTTGGAGACTTTGTTACAGATTGGTGCCAGCCTTGGTTTCCGTCGATCTCCTTTGCTTGGACTCATTGGCTTTTTCAGAGAAAGGCCTTCCTTTTGCATGGCTATTTGTATTATATGGCTCTCTCTTTTCCAACTTGTCTAGATCTTTCCTTGTTTGAGTTTTGTTTCCATTTTGCCTGTTGGAATTGCTTTTAGCAGTCCCATGCTGTTGTAACTTGCTGTTCTTTGAAGCCCTGGTGGTCTACTTTGGCCATTGGTGGAGTTTAATAGAATTTCTTTATTTTATGTGTTCCCTTTTATAAGTTCACATGGACCACAAAATGGGACCATATTTCTTCCCAAGCTACATTTCCAAGCCTTCTACAAATGTTTCCAAGAGAGTCATGCCCAAAGAATAATGTAAATCCACTGGATTTGAACTTTAAACTTCCAACAGACCTTTAGGAAGCTTTGAACTTGTGAGACAGAAAGGAAAAGAAAAGCTCTGCTACAAGTATCACTCAAAATGTAGCTAGCATCTCTCTGCCCCTGTGACAAAGAAACCCACATGTTCAGGAAAGCTTTTCATAGATAAAGTAGACACAGATCTGCCAATTACAGCAAGGAAAAACATTTTGAATTGCCCAACCTTATATACAAAGTAGGAACAAAAGAAGTTATCTACTAAAATTTTACATGCAAGATTGAGATCAACCATAAATTGTAGCACGCACGCAAAATTTTACATGCAAGATTGAGATCAATCATAATTTTATGCACACATGCACGTACACACGCACAATTTATATTCTGGACCGGATTTTCCCAACTTTCCAAGCATTCCGGATTTTCGGTTTTTTTGGCCCTCTCAAACATATCCAGTTTTCTGAACTTGGTAACTATGTTTGCTACACGTTATTTCCATAATTGTCAGTGTTGAAGGTCGGTTTTTTTGCCCTCTCGAACAGATCCAGATTTCTGAACTTGGTAACTATGTTTGCTACACGTTATTTCCATAATTGTCAGCGTTGAAGGTCCTGTACATTCTCCTCTCGATGGCCCTGTTTGTGTTTGAGGCTGTTAACTATTCCTTGACTTTTTGCAATTTCGTGAGCAAACTACCAATTTCCATCATACACACAACCTTTCCCCCCACATAAATAGATATATTGAATATTTTTTTTCACCTAGCAACACTTACACACAAAATTTAAATTTTGTATATAGAATCTATTTTTTAACCAGTAACACCTCCTCAAAATCTATATATGTTTTTCATAACAAAACATTAAAAAATCAAAGATTTTAAAAAATCAAAAACATAAAAGGAACGCCTGACTAAGCTAACTCATTTCTATCCCTACTCCCTTGTCACCACCCTCCCCTCAGACAAACTAAACAAAAAAGAAAAATTGCAAATTTGCGTTTTATATCTCTCGCTCTTCATGCATTCTTAGGGGTGAAACAACACTAATTGATGATTTGAATTCTCTTGATGAAGAGCAATATGATGAGTTCTTCATATAATTCTTGAATTTGGGAATAACCATTAAGTTTTAACTTTTTTTCTACTTTGAACATATATTAAAAATCTGTGATATATAATGTCATGATTCATTTCATATTTTGAATTATCAATTATCAGTATTGTTTTGTTATTTTTGTTGTTTATTTTATGCCTATAATATTGATAATACGGTTAATTTTTGTCCATAATTTTTATTATTTTTTGTACCAATGTACCACACCCTGTGTCCTCCCAAAAATTGGCAAATCCCTTTACGCCTCCAATATTATCAATATTAGTTACAAGCTAAGTTGCTGGTTCATTCCCTTCCTCCTTTGCCACTGTTCCAGGATGTACATGGTTTGGGTATGGGTTTGATTTGCCTTGGGTACAACTGGGACAGTTTTGTCCTGGGTGTACCCAGGACGAACCCAGGTTTTGTTATAATATATTTATATATATATTTTTTGTTTTAGAATTTTTCAATTTTTTGAATTCGGCTGTTGGCTTAAAAACAAAGAAAATTGTAAAATAAGCTATAACCCTAAAACCTCCTTATATTGTATATTATGTGGTTAATTTATGTTTATTCGGCTAGGATATTTCATATTTTATATATTTTTGTATGGATCAAAATTTAAAAAATTGCTGTATTGACAAACCCGATTTGTTGTACCTGAATCCCACCCAAAACAAGCAGCCTAAGCTGAAGAGTGTCCCAAAGAAGGGTATTTCAGTATTCTTTGGTCCTCCACCATCTTCCCCAAATCATTGTGATCCAAATGATCCAACATTAGCTGATCTGCAAACTTATACATCAGGCACTAATTGCTCCTAAATAACTGCAAAATCTGATACGTAATATTATCCTCCATCTGAAGACTCAGTAAGTTCATTTTCAACCATCTCATTTGCTGCTACGATATCTCCTCTGACACTATATTTGATAATGGAGGATCATTGAAGAATAAGGTTGTTGACAAACTATGTGTCGAATATAAAATAACACAACATTTTTCTATGGCATCTTACCCTCAAGGTAATGGCCAGGCCGAAGCATCAAACAAAACCATTGTCAACATTCTCAAAAAGATTGTCAATGATGCTGGTCACGACTAACACCTTTAGATAATTCCCCTAGTTAGAGGTTATATATAGTACGAAAGATAGTTAAAAGAGACAGAAAATCAGTGTTTATAACTACTTGCCATTTCTTGATGTCAAATGTTTTTGTTGAGACTATGCTTCTCACTAAACTAATTTACAAAAACAATGCTGTTTTCCTTTAATACAACTCTTGTGACATTATAATTGTATATGATTCCAGCCGTACTGGTATATACCTAAAACATAATTATTCATCTTTTCCAATAACTTGCAGATGCAGGAGTAGAACTCTAGGGTGCACAACACAAGACATGGTTTATGTTTACATAACTACTTCTTGACGTTCTTTTGTATGTTGGATATGGTTAGAGCTTTCTATTGTTAGCCTAAATGGTAAGCTTTAAAACTCTTTGCAGTTCTCTCTCAGAATTTGGTGTGCTCGGCTTTGAATTGGGTTATTCAATGGAAAATCCCAATTCACTGGTTCTGTGGGAAGCTCAGTTTGGTGATTTTGCAAATGGTGCGCAAGTCATTTTTGATCAATTTGTAAGCAGTGGGGAGTCAAAATGGCTTCGTCAAAGTGGGCTTGTTGTTCTTCTTCCTCATGGATATGATGGCCAGGGTCCAGAGCATTCCAGTGCAAGATTAGAGCGTTATCTGCAGGTAATTTATTCATACCTATAAACATTTGTTGTATTCTGTGATTGAAGCTGTTATAAACAAGTCTTATGTCAGCTGAAGACTTAAAATATGATATTATATATATAAGCTCAACTGGCCTGGAGTGTATTAAGCAGCATGAGATTGAAGTGAAATCTACTGAAAAGTGAAGTGTGTCACTTTGTTAATCTAGATCTGTTTTACAAAAACGTTCCGTTGAAACAAAAATCTGAAATCTAAAAATCCAATTGTTTAAATTTCAGGAATTCTAGACTATTTTTGACAAGAATAGGTTTGAAATGCTAAGGAGAACCCTCGAAGAAACACTTAAATGTTATTAAATTAGTTCATTAAACCGTACATAAAGGCCAACTTTTTTGTGAAGTCTTGGATATTGACTCAAATGCAGAAGACTCAAGAGCAATATGGATGCTGCACCTCATTACAGAATTAAGTCTTTCTTTGGTTGTCTTCACAACACTTCCAAGACATGCCTACCCTAAGGTTTGAGAGTCTACTTGTAGTTATTCTTCCCATTTTCCCTTTTGCTTTTTATATGTGGGAATAAATAACTAAGGTACTCCTCTTTTCACCTTTACACGTGGGATAAGTATCCTAAACTTACTTTTTCTGTTTACGCTTCACATTCTGCCCCTTTATGCCAATGCTTAAAATCTGATACATTAAGTTTATCTCATCAAATTTATATCCTAAACCTTATACCAATCTAGGACTTTTATATCTTTATTGTTGATGATGATGATCATCTTTAGACCAAATTGGTCTGTAGGACTTGTTGAAGTGTGTAATTATTGCCATCCTTTGCATCCTCATGCCCCTTAACTCTTCCAAGAGTGTGTTTTATCCTTGAAATTGTCATCAACATTGAAATTGTTCTTTCTTGTTGTTCTTTTGAATCTTTATGAATGTTGATTATGAAGCCCGACAAAAATTAAAAAGAGAAATAAATTAAGTTCAAATTACTTTTTCTGTTTACCCTTAACATTCTACCCCTTTATGCCGATGCTTAAAATCTGATACATTAAGTTCATCTTATCAAATTTATATCCTAAACCTGATACCAATCTAGGACTTTTATATCTTTATTGATGATGATGATAATGATGATGATGAGTTTTAATGCCCTTTAGACCAAATTGGTCTGTAGGACTTGTCAAAATGTGTAATTATTGCCATCCTTTGCATCCACATGCCCCTTAACTCTTCCAAGAGTGTGTTTTATCCTTGAAATTGTTATCAACATTGCAATTGTTCTTTCTTCTTGTTCTTTGAATCTTCGTGAATGTTTGATTATGAAGCCCGACAAAAATTTAAAAGAGAAATAAATTGAGTAGCCATTCATAAATGTATAGATGAAAGAGAAATGAGACCAGATATTGTTGATAATATCATTTCTATATTTGAACATTGTGGAAATGAAGATGCTTAAGTCGTTTTGATTCTTGTGACCTAAGAGGTTTGAAGATTAGTAGTGTTATGAAACTGGGTGAAGATTTTCTCATTTTACTGAGGGTGGTTGAGTTTTGATATTAGTGTCTTAAGACAATTGCTAGGTCTTCCACTACAAAACAGAGCTTTCCATCGTACTTCGTGTATTATAGTTTTCTAGATTTTATTATCTGATGTTGGAGAAAAACAAATCCTTAGATGTGCTGCCCCAATTATTTGGTTAGGTGTTGATGTAACCCATAGAACCAATTTTGTCCTTTCAATATTATGTCACGCTGTTATAGAATCGGAATTGTATTAATAGATTAACTTGATTATTACAAACATAATGAGTTAATTATGTCTTGATTTCATATGTTAATAGAATCCTCCTTACCCTACACAAGCTATTTTGCAAAATGACAAACTGAATATTACTAGCCTTTGTGCAAGTTTAACTGTGCGAAACTGAGATTTTTGATGTGCAGATTACTCGAGATTTTCTCATCTCTGTTTGCATGTGTATATGTTAGAGTACTTTAAATAGAAATTTAGCAGGATTGATTCTGTTTGCATTGAATTGTGGTCCAGAATAGCGATGACAATCCTTTTGTGATTCCTGAAATGGATCCTACGTTGCGCACTCAAATTCAACAGTGCAATTGGCAAGTTGTAAATGTGACAACTCCTGCTAATTACTTCCATGTTCTTCGTCGCCAGGTAGGAAGTTATCTTTTGATCTGATGTTTTAGAGCATTCATCTATTTCAATTACCAGTAGTTGTTTTAATTGTTTTAGTTACAACTTTATTCTGGGTGTCTTTATAAGGCAACTGTTTCTTAGCTATTTTTAGAAATCTAGTTGTTTCTATCGTGATTATCTGTTTCTATTTTCAGATACACCGCGACTTCCGTAAACCATTGATCGTTATGTCTCCAAAGAATCTTCTTCGACACAAGGACTGCAAGTCAAATTTGTCCGAATTTGATGACGTGCAAGGCCATCCAGGATTTGACAAGCAGGGAACCCGATTTAAGCGTCTCATTAAGGATCAGAATGACCACTCTGATCGAGAGGAAGGGATTCAGCGTCTAATACTTTGTTCTGGAAAGGTACTAAATGTACTTGGATTGAAGTTAATGGCTCCATAGAATCTCTATGATTCTGTTAAACTGCTAATAAGATATTATATTTCTGGTGACTGATGGCTTTACAGACAATGTTTAATCGTATTCCCTACTCTTTGGTTAATGTAACTGTTTTATTTTTCTCATTTTCCTGCAGGTCTATTATGAACTTGACGATGAAAGGCAAAGAGTCCAGAGGAAAGATGTTGCTATTTGTCGCGTTGAACAACTATGCCCATTCCCTTATGATCTAGTCCAGCGAGAATTGAAGCGGTATCCAAGTAAGTCTGTATGTTTTGACCTTAGAAGTAGAATGGGTGCCTTAACTGAATAGTTCTTCCCTGCATGGGGACCCTATATGAGACATGGTGTCATGCTTGTGTATTTATAATGTCTTGAATATGCACGTAGAGGATAATTATATACAGAAAATGAACCTGTACAACAAACTGATTATTTCTTCCAATCTGCATCTTATTTCAGATGCAGAGATTGTTTGGTGTCAGGAAGAGCCTATGAATATGGGTGCATATCATTATATCACTCCTCGTCTTCTAACTGCCATGAAAGCACTAAATCGAGGTACTTTTGAAGATATTAAGTATGTTGGTCGAGCTCCATCAGCTGCTACAGCAACAGGGTTTAGTCAGGTGCATGTTAAGGAGCAGAAAGAACTTGTTGAGACAGCACTGCAGGCGACTCCAATCAAGTTTCCTTGATGTTTGTAAGAAAGAGAGTTTAGTTTTAATAATAATGGAATGGGAGAAAACAAATCCCCTGAGATTAATTTTGAAGCAATATGTGCTGTAATTTGACAGCAACATCATTCCTATTTTATGGGCTCATGAATAGCCCTCTTTTTGGAATGAGGCTAATTTTTTTGTTTACATTCATTTTTGGGCCAAATGTTTTTGAGGTAATAGATTTGCAGAACTGATCTTTATTGAAATCAAGATGATGTTAGTAACAGCACCTTTGGAGATTTGAAGTATTATGCGCATGGCGGTATTTGATTTGTATATTTAGCATGCAAATTTCTTTGAGAACTTTAGTAACACGATTCTCATCCTCGGAATTATTTATGATAAATTGTGCTATCAATTAAACAATTTGTCTAGATGATAAATTATGGATAAAATAATGTAATTTTAACCCTGAAAATTGCACTTAAATCAATACGATTGTGGACTAAAATAATGCAATTTACATCCCTCGTGTAACTTTATCCATTTTATGATTCTAGTTCCTTAGAAATTGACAGTTGTGAAATGTGTAACTTGATATCCTTTTTGCGCTTCTAGTTCCTTAGAAATTGATAGTTGTGAATTGTGTGTATTTGGAAGCTCAAACAAAATCATGGCTGACCTTTCTTGGGGTTTTTTTCCTGTTCTTTTTCAAGATGGGAGGAATTATGAAATTAGAATTACTCATAACGACGAGGTGAAACATGAATATGTTCATTACAGTATTCTTTATTACGGTTTATTTGTTTATTTATTTTACTTAATTTATTTATTTACTTCTAGATATTAGAGGAATCGGTTACAATCCTTCATTATCAGTGACAAGGTCAGGTGTTCTCGGGTGACAAACACCTTCATGCTTTCCTTCTGCAATGAAAAATGTTTGATTCTTGTGAGCAGCCACCATGCCTCTGCTTCTTCTCGATAAACTTAGCCGAGAGTAAGGGAGAGCCCAGGGTTGCAGGTTTCAAACCCTCCGAACTGAAGTTGGTGGGCACTCAGTGGATGCTGATCGGTGTACCAGTTGCACGCACTTAATTTTTAATTTTTGTGATGTTTTGCATTACCACCCAATCTTGCCATAGAGCAAAAATAAGCTTAAAGAACTAATCAAGTTTACTTTATTAAACAGGAAGGAATGCAGTGGTTGTAAGTCAAGGATTTCCGTAATTTCGAGTCTTACCTAAAAGCAAAGGATAGGCAAGAAAATTTGGATTTATTCAGATTTATTAGTTTCATGAAATTTCGAAAGTTGAACCTGTTTCAAGGAACCAGACATTGTTTAAATGCGTTGTATATCGAGCCACTCTTTTTTAATAATCAAAATCTAATTTTTATCAGTAAGGAAGAATATATTACAAAATTCCAGACCATTATGGTCTGCAAATATTTGAAAACACTTTTCCTAGGACTGGTCTTCAGATGTCAAATACATCTTCTGAATGCATATTCAAACTTAACAGCAGACTAAACCAGGAATCTAAGCTGAAACTATGGGTGACACCAAAATTTGTAGCATAGACACAGCCATTTTCTTGACACTATAACAGAAATGTGAGAACCTGGTTCACAAAATTATTGATCGTAATACTGGTAATGTAGAAGACTTTAACACGCAATATGCTAAAGAAATGTTTAGTCTAGGGATGGGTGTATGGTGGATGGGGTGGTGCTCTGTCTGCATTCCAAGCTTTGCTGGTTTCGTATGTTTTTTTTATTGTGCTGTTTTAGGTAGGTTAATTTTTAACTTCTTGTGGCTCCAGATGTATTGAAATCTTTTGGCATGCATAATAGCATTTGGGAGGATCTCAAATTGTATTTCAAGGCTGTGGCAGGTGGGTGGAGTGCTGAAACGAAGTAATGATTTTAAAAAACACTTGAATACTCCATTTTGAGGTGAGGAGGCATGTCTATATCATTTGTGTTGGGAGAACCTCCATATTTCATTTCTGAATTTCTTGTATTTTGATTTATCTTGATTTTTTTTAATTTGGAGTGAAACCTGCAGAGTTAGCCTTCCCACTGTAATTTCTCTTGATTTATTTTGAATCAAAGACAAGGTTGATATATTTCCATGGAGGCTTTGTAAATCTTTCTTGGATCTTTTGAAAAGTCATAGAGACAACAAAGTTGTGGGTACCAATTTTGTGGGTCGTGGGGCCTCAAAGTGTATATGATGCGAGTTGGGTTTATTTTCAAAATTCCCTCATTTGTGTCCTAGAGATGAGCATGGGGTTGTGTCCTGGAGTAACCCTAGAGTATTTGAGGAAGTATATGCATTGCAATGTAGCTATTTTGGATAAAACTTTCGGCTGTTTTGCCTGTAATAATGGTTTATTACTGTTAATTCTGAACTTTGACAAATTTCTATTTTGACCTATTACAGTGAGGGTTTGAACTTTGACCAAAGTATGTTTCAGAGTTGCCTCTTGTAGTCATTATTTTAGAACTTGCTCAATAGATCTTTGGAAATCTGCAAACCACTTGAAGTTTCCTTGTTTGATGGTGATTATTGTTACGCATCTTTCTCCCAAGTTTGTTGCTCAATGCAAATTAAAATAGAGGTTCAAAATTTTGATGGTGATTGTTGTCACACGTCTTTCTGCCACTTAATGCAAATTAGGATAGCAGTTCAAAGGTTTAACGGTGATTTTTATAGGCATCGTTATTAGCAGGTTCTATATGGTCTCCATGTGTCATTTCTATTGTTTGTATTAAAGTTTTTTAATAATAAGTATTTTACTTCAAAAAAAAATGCCCTTTTTCCGTTGATTTTATTGGCTGGGAACATTTATCCTAACCATATGAAGTGCAATAGCAATTTAAAAAAAAAAAAAAACACCGGCCAGTGAAATCACATCATTTTAAAAAAGAGGCCATAGGCAACAGTGTTTTTGAAAATAATAAAATCAATCCCAAAATTATTTGCAACTGATTTGATGGCTGGGTGGCGCATTCAAGGCTTGGAGCAGAACAGATACTTATAAAAAACCTGACTTACATGGAAGCTGGAGCATTGAATGTTGGCAGAAATGGGCTATGCGAGAAGAAAATATTGAAGGGATGATTACATCTCGAATTTTTTTTTTCCTGCATTGAAATCGATAAAAACTGGTGTACATTATGTTTTAAACAAAGCAAAGATGCAAGTAATTTTCCTCACATTCTGCGAACCCAGGTAAAATGAATCATAGTGTTTTTTCCTGTAATTCTTTTTGATCATACAATGTAGACTATATTCGTTTTTATTTATCTTATGGAGATACTTGAATCTTTGTCTCAGTCTGTCAGACATGGAGAGCTATATGAGGTCCGATTGTGTGATACATACTCTATTTTCCTCCATGCCTTCAGCTGCATGGGATTAGGCATGTGTGTTATCAGAAGCATTTGAAGATATTAAAAATACCCTTTTATAGTGTTAATATTTGAGAGGAGATATTGACATTTTACTATGTTTATCCTGCCCCTGAGAGGGGACTTACAAGAATGCATGAAATTATTACTTTTCAAGCATTGTGGTAAGGGTTTCTGGAAAAGTGGTCGAGTACTAAGTTTAAGTTGAAACAACAATTAGCATCGTTTAAAAATGGCAGGAATCAAATATTTCTCATAAAGATTCCTCTGAGTTTAGTATTCGAGTCTCTTGCCAATAGGTCTATGCTATTAGTAATGATTATATCTCATATCTGTGTCAATTTATTTGCAGGAAAAATTCAGTCTTGCAGATTTTGTAGGCCATCGAATGCCTCCTAAAATACTCAGGCCTACCTCAGTAGTAGTTGGTGAAGAAACCAAACTTATCCTCTCACACCACAATTTGACGGCTTCTTTGTCCAAAGTAAGCTTGTGTAAGCCGGTTATGCGAATATATAGAAAATAAATTCTTGCAGATTTAAGAAGCTTGATGCAATTTTTATATTCATTGGGATATTGGATGCGAAATTCTTTGTGCTTACCAGGGGAAACATGTTACAGGAAATATTGTTCTAAAAGAACATCAAGCATGTAGTGTGACACACTCTTCAACACAAGTGCTACAATTGAATACAAATTCTCAGGGGGTCCAGCAAATGTTTTGGGTCATATTTTTGTAGATGTGATTTTTAAAGATATTTCATGTGCTTTTCCTATTATTGGAAATATATCTTACTCCTTATATTGATATTCTAACACTGAAGTGGTATGCAGGTTGAGCGAGGTTTAAAGGGGAGGAACAAATTTCTAGTCATTGTAGTGGATTATGCAATTTTTAGAGAGTTCCTAAGCCGATTGCCTGGGTTTGCGCTACGCTACAAGAATATGTTTAACAAATTTTGCATTATGTAATGGGAATGCCAATATAGAATATAAGTGGACAGGATGGTTTCTTATATGGATGCACAACATGTATATGTTTTCTTTGGCACTCGCAAATTGTTATTTCTTTGCAGAATCTGCATCCCAATTTGATAAAAACTGTCATTGATCTCACCATTTTTTGTGGTTCCTTAGACTTTTTATTTGATTTTTTGTCCGAGTCAGTTTTTTGGACCTGGATTATGCTTTCATTGACCCTGAACGACTGGTTCAGAGCCTCATACATCAGTCAACCTTTAGTTATTTGATTTTAATGCTCGAGGAGTTGAGGCGAGTACAGGGCATGGAGGTTTTTTTAACAGGAGTGGGTCTTTTAAGCCCAATTACTTTGATTGTTGTTTTATGGAGGTAATCCTTGATATGGGCATTGATTTTGTTTAATGAGATTTTGGTTTAGATTATGTTGGCAGCTAAGGAGGTTGACCTTGCTGATGCCCAATATTTTCAGGAACATATTCATGGTGTATTTATTTTATTTTTGTTAGTAACATCAAAAGCCCAATTAGGGATTGAATAGGGATATTGGAAACAGGGTAAACCTAAGTACGTCTTGGATTGAGCCTTTAATTCTTTGAATCTTGGTAACTTCCATCACTCCGGAAATTGGCTCTAGGCTTTGCTTGCAAATGGTAAATTGCAGATAAAGTGATCTTGTGATTCCTTGTTGGAAAATGAAAACCTATTTGGTGGTGATTTCTGGTTGGAAAATGCAAACCCATTTGGTAGAAAAAAGGATCTGTAAAACTCAATTGGTGGAAATGAGGATGGGTGTATGCTCAATACATTTACCAAACAATGGCCCTTTAACTTCGGCAGGGTTTGCCATTTCATGGCCGCCTTGTTTTTGGCATCTTTCTCCAAACCTTTGATGCAAGTTAGGGTAGAAGTTCAAAGATATCTCATCGATGGTGATATTTCCTTAAATAATTAGGTTTGCCAAAAGGTGAGGTAGGACATTTGTACATGCGTAAGCTGACCTGCTGACCTTGGTATATAGTTGAAAGCATTTTTTCTCTTTATTCGTTATGCTATTAAATTGTCGACTTAAATTCCAATTGGCCTTTGATTGACCTTGTTATTATTATTTTCACCAAGTTTAACTTTCATATATCATTAAGTGGGAGATTCCTAGTATAGTATATGAAAACGTACACTACTTTGCAATCAGATTTAATCGAATTTCTCTAATGCAACAATTAAATTAGGGGTAATTGTAAGGAATATTTAAGAATAATTGAATGTACATATGTAATAGAGTAAATGCATTGAAAATTCAAACAAACATGAAAATTCTACTTTAATCAAGCATCATACTTTAGATTGAGTTTAAAAGGAAATACAACGCACCTTCATATACCACGAGGAGCTCTTCATTGTATAGAATTTGTTTGGATTGTAAATGGATGTGGTTGCTCAATGAAATGTATACAAGCAATTTAACATGTTTCTTTAATTGATTGATGATTTGCTTGATGAAAGGATAATTTGATTGTAATGCTAGATCTCTAGAATGATATAGTTTCCTCATGCTATTGAAACTTAGAAATGTAGGAGGGCCTCAAATTTATAGATTTTTGAAAATGAAATAGAGAGTTAGATCTGATTCAAAATGGATGGCTAGGTTTGAGTCAAAACTCTTATTGAGTGAGAAGAGTTGGTTCATAAGCGTGGGGTTAGAAATGTATAGGTTTGATTGATCTTGTCTTGGATTTGGGGATTTTACCATAGATTGAGTGATGTGATGATAGATAACTTATTTAAATTTTGATTTCTTTTGATTTATTTTTGGTGTATGAATTTTATCACACTCATAGGTGTTCTTTTAGTGGCATTTGGGAGGGCGGCGGGGATGGGGGTTGGAAGGTGTAATGGCGTGAGTGTGTCAACTTTTAATGCTTTTTATTAATAAAAAAATTATACCCACTTTTAATTAGAAAAAAACGTGATGTTTCAAAAAAATTAATTATATAAATATAAATAAAATATATGAAATGAAATCAAATAACAATTAATCATATTAGTAAGTAATTAAGGTTTTAAAGGAATTTTTACATCCTTCTAAATAATGATATATATGGTAAAATAATTATGTGTATAAATGTATGTTATTATAATGAGAATTTTTATATCCGGTTAAATAATGAATGGTAAAATAAGTATATGTATAGATGTATGCTATTATAATGAGATAATCTTATTTTTACATTTGTAATATTATAAGGTTTTTTGAGATATATAATTATAAGGGTTTCATGTATGTTTTTACGTACTATTATAAGGTTATTTGAGAATTTTTTATAGATCTCGATGAAGTTTATATATTTAAAAATTAATCATATTATCAAAGTTTTTTGAGATTTTTTTAATGATATATTAAAATTATTTAATTATAGGGGTTTCATGTCTATTTTTATATCCGTAGGTGTATCATATTTTTTTTTGAGAATTTTTTTAATGATATATTAAAATGATATAATTATAGGGTTTCCATGTATTTTTTTTATACTCGTAATATTATAAGTTTTTTTGCGAAATTTTTATAGATCATAAAGTAAATATATATGATTTGGTTTTTATACTCAGCTTATTTGTAATGTAATAGTTCGATATTAAGTTATTATGTTAATATAAACTTATTATAATTTTTTTTATGATATATTAAAACTAGCATACATATCTTAGATAAGTCTATGCAACATACACTGATAGATACAATTATCAAGGCAACTCAAAATATATGTTAGGTGCCTTGAAAATGATATCTATTAGTGTATTTTACATAGATTTATCTAAGATATGTATGCTAGTTATTAGCATTAATCAACCACCTAATATGATCAGTTAGTTGATTAATATGGATTTATATTTGGTGGCATGGGGTAAGGTGAATGATAAAATGATTAATTGATTGGGGGTGATGGCCAAATAGTGATGAATTAGACTAAGGATATGTTTGAAGAGATTAGGGTTACAATTATGATGCAATGATACAATTAGGGGTGTAATGACAATTGAATTAGAACTTAGAGATGTTAGGGTAGATATTTGCATTTTACCCCACTTTGAAAGGGTGTTGAGACTAGAAGAAGCAAAGACTTTTCAAAGAATGTATAAAAATCAGATGGGTGCATTAGAATGTTGGAAGTAATGTTTTTTCAAAGAATATAGAAGCCGAAAAAGGGGCATGTGAGGATGCCCCTAGTGGTCTGGTTGGTTAGGGAGATGGATGAAATTGAGTGATGATTGGTTAGAGATGATGCTTATTTGAGAGGGCATGGAGGGAAGGAAGATACAGATGGGCTCTTGAAATGAGTGGAAGGGTTAACATGGAAGAATGAGGGTTAAAATGGAAGAATGAGGCTCATGTTGATGGATGGATTAACATTTTTTCTACTGTCGAATTGGATTGGGTTAGATAAGAGCAGGGGACGAGGCTCATATGATGTCTGCACATTGAGGTCGTGAGGATGGGTATGTAGTTATAAGAAACATATGTTTAGAAATGGATGTTGATGAGGGGATGAAACATGTTGCCATTTTTCACGATTTTTAATTGTTTGAGAAACCTTATTTTTGATATAGCATGTGACAAGATGCACCATGATATTGAACACCATGATGTCATTGTTGTCATATATCGTGGGATTGACATAGATGCAAAAAAAGAAAAACACACAAACAAGCTAGCAACAAAACACACACACACAAGAATAAAAAAAACAAAGTATGTTTTGCCCCTTGTCAAGTTAAAAATCCCGATGTAAGAAGATCGATGATGATGATTGTTTTGATGTGCCCCTAACAATGATATATGCGAGGGGGCTTGGACTGGGAATAATATATCCTATTGCGATGATTTGATTAAAAAGTGATCAATGATTTTAACTGGATTTAGGACAAGATAGAGTACTTTTTAGATTTTGGATTTTTACAATGTTTAAGATATTTTTAGATGTTTTAATATTTTTGGATTTTATGGATTTTTTGATTTTCTTATTTTTATAAAGTTTTTGAATTTTATAATGAGGCAATGAGCAAAGGAAAAAGTCATTCTAGCACCATGAATGGAGAGAATAGTGGATGGAATGATAGGAGGATGGTATGTCTAAGGATTATGTCGCATGAGAACCATGTGCCCAAGTTGCCGAAATATTGTTATGAGAATATACCAAGAACTTCCCAAAACATGTCTCAAGATTTCCTCCATGACCTTATCAAGGTAAAAAATGAGAAAAATGATGGGGACTGGTTTAAGATGTCAATGGCAGATGGATGGAGTGGATTTATGCCCAAGTGTAGGGTACTTGTAGATAACAAATTACACATGATGCCAAAAATTGGTTTTCATCACGATACGTGTCCAAGGCACCATAAGCATGGTTTTCACCTTGGACAATTTTTATCTTTCTTTTTTTGATCTTTACTAAGGCATATGAACCTTTAAGTATGTGCTCCAGAGTTGTATATGGAAACTTCATTGATTTCAGAGTCAACTTATTTCAAACATCTTAACAGGTGATCGTCATAGCTCCTACGATAGAAGTTGTTGCCAGAGAGGGTGAAGTGGGATGCACAATGGATAAAATATTCTTGATGGTTATGTAAATGATTTGGAGGGATGATATGATAATGGAGGTAACAATAGATGCTTGGATTCGAAGGGGGATAGGGATCAATAATCACACACACCATTGGCCATGTGAAGATGTCTGAGGCTTCTCATAAGATGGCGGTAAAAGATTGGCATTCCATTGGATTGGAAGTAGCTATAACTGTGATAATATTGGGATTCCCCATCTGATATTGTGCTGTAGCAATACAAGGGGAAGGTGGAGTTCCTTGTCTATTGGTGCCTTAAAAAGGTTTTTACCAATAGAATTTCTTTGACTTTGACTTTGACTTTGGTTGTTCGATAATACCTTAAGAAGGTTTTCGTTAGGGGACTTTGATTTTTGATTTTATTGCTGTGGTTGATTATTAGATTTATTTGGACTGATGAAATATTCCTACTCCACAAAGTAGGTTGAAGTGTTGAGATTAATTTTGAATCCTTGTTCATGATCTTATGGCTAGATGTCATCTCAGAGTCCCATGATTTCTGTGATGGTTGCCTCATTTTGAAATAGGTCCAATGGTACGTGATCTTTTTGGTCCCAAGTGATGAGGTCAAGAATTGGATGTTAAGATAGATGGAAAGGATGGTGGTGTTGATAAAGGGATTGGTGGAAACACAATTTTTATAGATATTATGAATGAAACTTGCTTCGATGTTAGAGGAAGCTTCTTCAATAATTGTGGAAGTGTCACTGACATCCTCGTATTGATCATCAAAGTTTTTATAGCCAATGCTGTGATTTCTTTGTTTGTGCATATATGGTGGGTTGGTTTTAAGATTCTTTGCTCATGGAGGCCAAAGCTATTGTTATTATAGTTCACGACTTTGTAGATTTTGTTGGTAGGAAGATATTTATTGTTTTGAAAACAAGGTGTTAAGTTGCCATTGTTAAACCAAGAGTTATTAGAGCTTTCAATTTATTCCTCTGCAATAAGACTAGATTTGATAAATGATATCGAGCCAAACTAATATGCTACTAATTCAGTCTTCTTATTATTCATAGTGGGCTTATCACTGCTTGTAGGAGAGAAGGTGAGTGTAGCTGCACAAAGGGTATTATGGATTTTGTTGTCTGTAAGTATGTTCTTCAATTGAGGCTTGGTGTTGGAGGCTTAGATATGTGAGGGAAGATGGAGTGATGGGTCAACGGATGGTAGGTTGTCTTGGTTGGAGGTGGGCTGGTCAAAGATTAGAAATTTCTCATGTTGGTTAAAGATTTGAAACATGTCATGTGCGTTAAAGATGGGTTGGTGTATATGACATTTATGAATTATATAGCACCTTAGTCTTATACACTTAGAAAAATTAGACCTTGGCTACTCCTCTAAGTTCTAGACCTTTCCCACTTTCGTAAGTCTTACATCTGATTTCTCTTGTACCCCTTGGCCTATCTCTTAGTCCGACCAGTCTTATGTTGATGACCCATGCCTTCTATCTTTCCCAAAATACTTAAAACCTACTTATCTTATGCCTTTGTACGTTCTGAGCCTATACTTGTTTTCCTACTCCTTGGACACTTGCATCCCAAAAAAACACCTACGTCGATGCAAGTGTCTTGTTCTGATATAAGTGTTCAATGCTCTAAAGTTATTTAATTTTCAAATGAAACATATCCTAATGGTCAGCCTAAGTGCTATTATGTGAGATATTATTTTGATAGGAGTGGTATATATGCACAATCACTCCTCATTCTAAATTCACCTAGCATAAACATGACATTCATACCAAAGAACATTCAATCAAGAACTCAAATGAGCAAAGCTTCCCTATTTTATCTTATTTCCAAATCATTCATAGGGACCACATCTACAGATCTGATGTACTGAACAAGATAAACAAGAGCTATATTTTTTTAGTTATAAGCTAGGTCACTATTGTACTTGTCTATAATATATTGCATGATTCATACACAAACCAACACATATGGGAGAACTACGTAAGTCTGAGGCCCTCTTCAAAGTATTGGCTATGTAGACAAAACTCATTAACAAAGGGGTCTTTGGGGCAACTCAAAATCATGAGCTCACTAACCCATTTTTACCAAGGTCACTATGAAGATGAAGAACTAGGGTTCGATCATTTGATAAGGAGTGACAATCCATGACCCAAATCTAAATGCACCAGAGCGAAGATAATGATGAACCTAAAAGCATCTAGGTGGTCACATATCATTTTAACAAATATTTTGTGCTAGACACCTGTGTCTGATCTAGATAATAATGTTGATGCAACCATCCCAAATTGACATAAGTGTCTATGGTTACAGAGGCACTTAATCTAGAATTTGATGACTATTCTAGAATATTCTTCCAATCTACTTCTTTCCTATTCTAGATCTGTATTAGAATCAGAACCAACTATCTTAATCCTTTGTCATTTCGATATCTAACATAACTGTACTTTTTATTTTTAGTATATCTCAACATAATAAATTCAGTATATATTCTATCTGAGTTTTATGATTAATTAACATGTTATAGATCAATTTATCATGCTTATGCTTATTCATTTCTATATTCTTAACCCTATCTACCCCATAATAGGATCCATATCCAATTTAGGGTTAAACATTTGGTGAACCTGACCTTTGAGCTCTAAACCTTAGAGATTTAGGGTTTTGTGTTCCATGTTTTATTGATTGTTATACTTTGTTATAAATTCTAAATTTTTCATTTATAAAAGCAATGGAAAATATTAATCCAAAAACTCAATTTCAAATGGAAGATAAAGAAACATTGATCACTCATCTCAATAATAACAAGGGCTTAATGGATGCATTTTTGTATGTTACAAGAGATGAGATAAGTAAGCATGATAAATCTAAGGCTTATTCACCTAGTGATGGTGAGTCCTTATAAGGTACTACAACTAATTCCATACCAATCAATCTACCTACATCTAGTGGAGGCATAGATTATGTCTTCCAACATTTGTTTCCTAAAACTACTATTGCTACATCTACCATGGGGCTAACAAATTTTTAAACTTAGATACTGATTTCAATGCCTATCTATACCATGTTTACATCTCCCTTAGTGACTACTAAAAGACCTAATTTAAATCCTAGTGTGTCTATAGTTCAAACACTCCTTCAAGTTATTAAGAACTTGGAGGTCAAGGTTATAAACATTGAACAAAAGGCTTTAAAGTCTCCTCATGCTATTGATTCCCAAGATGTGTTGCATAATCCCCTTACACTAGAGACATTTTTGCACTCCTTGCCAATTGGTTTTGTTTCACCTAAGTTAACATTTTATGATGGAAAGGGTGATCTTGAGTAGCATCTTCGATCCTTCTATGCGACATACCTTGATTATACCTCTAATGATAAACTTTTGACCAAACTATTTTCAAGGAACCTCAAGGATTATGATTTGAGGTGGTTCTATGATTTACCTATTCAATTAGTGAAATCATTAAAACCTCTTGAAAATTAATTTTTGGCACACTTTTCCATTAATATTAGTGAAAAGGTTTCCTATGCCCAAATTTCAAAAATTAAATAAGGAACCCATGAACTTGTCAATGAATATGCCTTGAGGTACAAGACAATGTAGGCTAAAATGACCAATCCTATGGAAAATAAAGAACTTCAAGATATATTCAAGAAAAGTTTGTTATCTCCTTTAAATTAATCCATCATCTTCAAAAAAATTTAACTCTTTTGATGAGCCATGCCATGTTGTTCGGGACCATGAAATGAAGCTTATTTCATTGAATAAATTTAATTATGTAGAAAACACACCGAATACATTAACATGCAATACTAAGTTTACTATCAAGCTAAGCTACAAGGTAAAACATCTTGAACCTAAAAAGGAAACAACCACCATAGTTAATACAGTTTCATAGTAGCCTAATCAACTTGTCTTATCCAATACACCAAGGAGAGAATTTACATGCTTACCTGAGTCTCCCACTTTATTACTCCTATGGCTAGTAGAGTGTCATATTATATCTCTCCCTCATCCTATACAGGTTGATATGAGTCGACCTATACCCAAAGGATGATGCGAATGTTTATTGTGATTACACTAGGGATCAAGGTATTTTATGAACATATGTTTTACCTTTAAGCATAAGATCAAAGACCTTATCGATGACCAAAAGATTACATTTGATGAGCCTCCAAAGGAATCGGGTTCACAACTTGATGATCACCAAAATAGAAAATATTTAAAAATCCTTTGGAAGATTATTCTAAGAAGGATACAGAAGTTCAAATGGAATGTAGTGCACATCCTCATCCATCACACTATGAACACCTACTAGATGGGATTATTTTCACTTACACATGGCGTACACCTTATATAGTTCAAATAAATTTTATTACCTTCAATGATAGTGAAATTAAGGATTATGACTTAGATATTCATTCTTTATTCATTCAGGCATTCTTGATAAACAACCTATACGAAGTGTTATGATTGATAATGTTGTAAGTAAGAATGTTTGCACCATGACATTCTCACACATTTGGGTTATACTCAAAGTGATTTACACCCTTCTACCATATCAATTAGAGCATTTGATGGGACCTCACAATATATTCTTGGTGAGATTGACTTATATTTACATGTGGGTCCTTCACATGTGGTTATTACCTTTTCAATCATACCTTCCATGGGTGTATTTGATATGTTATTGGGATGCCCTTGCATGCATAATCTTGAAGTAGTACCTTATACAATGCATAAGTGTGTTAAATACATTCATGTCAATCAGGTAATTACAATTTATGGAGCTCCATATGAACATCCTCTTGAATAAGAGAAATTTATACCTAGACAATTAATTATCAAGCCTAGTAAGGCTAATCCACCGCAAAAGGGTAAGCAATAGGCAATCCCCTTTACTAGGTGGCCAATACTTGAGAATTTTTTGTATCAAAGACATATAATGGATTCCACATAATCATAATCTACTATGCACCATATTTAGATATTGAGAGCACTTACGCATGTTCATATCACTATTATTCCAAAGAAACCTTAGAGCACTCAATGATGGGGTCCATGGACCCCTATTAATCCTAATATTTCTTCACAACCATAAAGTCCCATTAAACATATGTAGATCATCACAAATCCTATAGTGCCAAATATTAGACCTATGCATGCTTCTTGGCATTACCACCAGTTTATGACAATAGGTACTGAGTGGAGAGATACCTATGAGCATCAATTGGATGAGATAATAGGGTGGTCTTTCCAGTTTCAAATATTCTAAAAATACCAAAAAAAAAAATGTATAAATATATTTTTGGCATCTATGTGTTAGTTACATATTTCTGGATAACATATTAGTTACTTCTATGCACATGTGTTTCATGCTTCTATTTGAGTGTGATACATGCATACATATATACATGATCTATGCACTTATGAATGTTGGGCCTTCCCTCTTCTCACATCACCATGATGTTGGGGGAATACACCTTATTTGATCATGATACATCCAAGTTATATCATTATATGGTCACTTTATATTATCATGTTTGAGCTAATATGTAATTACACATACCTTTATCAATGCTTACATCTTTCACAATGTACTTGATATGCTATGTACTTGATTTTTTTTGATAACATATTTGATCCATGGGCTACTATGATATGTTTATATTGGTTGCTTATGTTTTCATTTATACACTTCCTTGAGTTTCTCGCCTTGATATTATTTAGTTTGTTGATCATTTGAATATTCTCTATTTTTTATGACCCACATGCCTTTGTTTGCTTCTTTGAAATTTGATATGTCATTGTTTATTGTATGGAAATTTGAATATATCATTCTTGATTTTTTTGACACTTGACTAAGTCATGTCCATTAGATTGTGTGGAATTTGAACATGCCCCTTGTTTATGGTCTCATTGAATCATTGCCTATTAATTTGCTTTTGAGTGCTCTTATGTGTGTGCTTGATCGATTGTTGAGCTTGTAATATTACTATTTATATGTTGCTATGATCTTTATCATACATCTTAGGCCTTGATGTGATCACATTCTATGAGTTTTAATTATACATTGACCTAGACATGTTATCCTATATGCTAACATGGTTCATTCATAGTTATATGATTATCTTATCCTTTTGAGGTGAGGTAACTATCAGTTTCTATTCTCCCTCACCTCAAAGGGGAGGAATACAAGTGGGGGCATGTCATAGAGGCATGGATTCCATACATTTATAGTTTTATATTTAGTGGGGGCATGCCATAGAGACATGGCTTCCACACATTTTAAATTTTAGATTTAGTGGGGGCATGCTATAGAAACAAGGCTTCCACACATTCACAATTTTAAGATTTAGTGGGGGCATGTTTTAGAATTCTACACTTACTCAATATACAACATACCCACATTATAATGGGGGCATGTTTTGGAAACATGTCCTTCACATTGATACTTACATAATTTTTCAAATTTATCCATAAATAGTGGGGGGCATGTTTTGGAACATGTTCTCTACACATACAATTTTCAAATTAGCCAAAGTACATAATTATATGATTCAGATACACATTTGTGGAAAAATTTAATTCTATACATTGTTACCATTGTTATACATAGCCTCATCATGAGACATATCTAAGGTGCATATGCTATGCAATGTGTGCCTAATATTATAAAATCAAGTAAGTTTCAGATTCTATATACTTTCAGGGACTATCACCCCCCTCTAGGTTAGATTTTTATGGATTATATACTATAGTGATTGGTCACTTTTTGGTATGGTTGAGGTGATTAAATCACTCAATATTATAATTTTTTAGGTTAGACTTTATTGTTTCATCCAGCCTCACCAATTTGATAGTGTGAGTTGATTTGGTTCACTCACACTCACCAAGTTATAAATATGATGGGGTTTCACGGTTGAGTTAGTCTCAACTACCAGGTGGAAATCCACCTTTTCTCCAAGTTTTAGGACATGTTCCCTCCTATATCTCTCATTCTCCTTATATATATATGCACTTTACATATTTTATATTTTTCTTAATCTTAGTTTTAATGATTCATAATGATAGATATTTTAAACGAAATTTCCAAAAGGCAAGATGGTTGCATTGATACACAGGTGTACTAAACCTTGCTCTCTTTCAAATTCAATCATTTCAATACTTTCAATTTCAAATTATATACACTAATTATATACTGTAAAATGATTTTGGTTGTAGGTCAGTCACCATCAAATCACTCAAGTTGGACTCAAACGAAGGTAAGGTGTGTTATACACATCTAGGTATTCATTCCTTTATTTTAAACTAGAAATTTCATTACTAGATTAAAATGGGGGAAATGTAAATGATAATTATGAATTATATAACACCTTAGTCTTGTACATTTGGAAAACTCAGACCTTGGATGTTCCTCTCAATTTTAGACCTTTATTGATTCTACTGCATTTGATCTCTCTTGTGCCCCTTGGCCTATCTCTTAGTCCAACTAGTCTTATGTTGATGACCTAGGCCTTATATATTTTAAAAAACAATTAAAACCTAGTTATTTTTTGTCTCTACAAGTTATGAACCTATAATTATTTTTTTGATCCCGACACTTGCATCCCATATAGACACATACATTGACGTAGGTGTCCTGTTCTAATGCAAGTGCCCAATGCCTTAAAGTCATCTAATTTGAAAATAAAACATACCCTAATGGTCATCCTAGGTGATATTATGTGAGATATTATCCCTATAGGATTGGTATATATTCATGATCAATCCTCATTTTAAACTCATATAACATAGACCTAGCATTCATACCAAAGAGCATTTAATCAAGTACTCATGTGAGCACAACTTCACTATTTTCTCCTATTTACATATTAGTCATAGGAATAACATATCTATAGGCATAAAGTATTGAAGGAGCGACACGAGATCTATATTTTCCAAGTTACAAGCTAGGTCACTGGTGTACTTTCTTATCACATACTACATGATTCACACACATGCCAACATATAGGGGAAAACTACATAAGTTTGAGGCCCTCTTAGAAGTATTGGATATGTAGTCACCATTCATTGATAAAGGGGTCTTTGGGGAAAATCAACACGATGAGCCCACTAACCTATTTTTACCAAGGTCACTATGAAGATGAAGAACTAGGGTTTGATCATTTGACAAGGAGCGATAATCTATGACCCAAATCTAAATACACCAGAGCGAAGGAAATGACAAACCCAAAAGCATATAGGTGGTCACATCCAATTTCAATAGGTATTATTTATTAGATATCTGCATTTGATCTAGATAAAACATCAATGTAACTATCCCAAAATGATGCAAGTGTCCACATTTATAAAGGCACTTAATCTAGAATTAGGTAAACTATTCCAGAATATTCTTCCAATCTACTTCTTATCTATTCTAGATCAAGATCTATATTAGCATTAAAAAGTACTAAGTAGATTATTAATTTGTTATTACAATATATAGCATAGCTATACTTTTCATTTTTACCATATCTCAACATAATAAATTCAGTATATGTTCTATCTAAGTTTTAAAATTAATTGGCCCACTATAGTTATTTTTATCACCCTTGTGATTATTAATTTATATATTCTTAATTCTATCTACCTCATAATAAGATCCATATCCAATTTATGGTTAAACAACTAGTCAAAGATTGTTTGACCAAAGATGGGTTTATCAAAGATTGGTTGATCATTGATGGGCTCATCAAATATGGGTGATAGGCCATGGTGGTTAATGTTTAGTTGGTAAAAGATCGGTTCATCAAATGTAGGCTTGTCTAAGATGGGTTGAACTTGATTTATTTTTGGAGGAAATTGATAGTGTGTGAGAAATGGATCTGGAATATCCCTAGTTGGTGGTTCTCAGACATGGATAAAGTTAGTTCTTGTGTAAATGACATGCCTTAGAATGGTGATGATGAGATATAGTTGGATTGTTGTCGCTCATAGCCTTGATAATTATCATTAAAATTATTTATAGGCTGTAGATCATGTGATCATTGATTGGATTGTGGTCGATTTTGGAACTGTCACTTGTGGGATTGTTGCTTGTTGAATTTATGCCAAAGCTCAAGAAAGTGTAGTTTATATGGTTTAAGGGGTCTATGGGTTTTGGAATTTGGGTGGAGTTGATTGTTGTGGGATTGATTAGGTGATGAAGGTCGTAATGTTGAAGGGTGGATACAGGATGGTAGGTATGACACTTGTTGGCTTATCTGTTAGATTTATTCAAGTATGTTTTATCTTTAGGAATGGAAGGCCAAAACTAGTTTCCATTCATAGTTGACAGGGGAGATATCATTATTTGTATGGTGGATAGTGATGGGAGACTAGTTTGGGCCTCAAGGCTATCAATATCATTATGATGGAATGGATATGGATTGAAAGGGTTATCATTATTCATTTAATATTCCATTGGATTGGGTTTGACTTGGTTTCAAATGGGTTATGCACAAAGGGGATGCAATATAAACACACGCACAAGCACAACCTATGCTAACTCAAGTAGGATTACAACATAATATTGGCCCATTGATAATATATCAAAAGGTATATGGTAGGTGATCTTAGGGAATGTTATGTTCCCAACACCACTATCCATATGTGATAAATAGGATCCTATTCTAGGTTGAACATGATGACTAGGGACATCCTCTATATTGCATTTGGTATGGTGATGCCCAAATTTGTATAAGGGTGTTATTTGGGGCCTGGGTATTAGTGGATGAAACCACCTCACTTGACAATGTTAGTAAAAGAGGGGACCACTTAGCCAATAACAATAGATCCTCCTTAATTTTGAAACTCACCAAAACATGGGCTTGGTCTCAATGTTGGGTGGTGAAATCCCTGCCATAAGACCCTAGAAAATATAAAAGAAGAAAGCACAAACTATTTTTGGTTTCCAAGATCACCTTATGGTACAAGGAAAGAACATACATAATTCATTACTTAGGTGACACCAATGACCTAGATCATTTATTATTATCAAGTTATCTTTATGGTGCAAGGGAAGAGCATACATGATCGTAAGCCCAAACAAAAAAAAGAAAACACTAAAACAAATATATAAACTAAATTTATTAATTAAGATTAATCGATTTATATGATTTTTGAATTAAAATCCTTTGAAAAATGAACTACAAAAAAGATTTTTAGTGTTTATTTTTGAGTCTTCAACAAGAATAAAACCTACAAGTTAATTAGTCAACACATTGAAACTGCACAACTTAGAACAAAAACACTATTTAACATGATATAGATGTTACTAGCAATGCATACGCCATGATAACTATGTATATTCCACTTGACTACAAATAGAAAACAAACCATATATATAGAACAAAAATGATAAAAAGGTACACATAGGAACCAAATAGTTAGACACAAACACTAAAAATATAATAGAATGCACAGATAGACATAGATGTCAAAAATTAGATGCAAACAAATGGTTAGACAGAGATTCCAAATGGTTAAACATATATGCCACATGACATCTACGTAGATGGTATGAAATAAACATAATAGATCACAAGACATAGATGTCAAGTTACAACATAGCCTTGGTACATAAAACATATATGCCATAACATCTATGTAAACATTAAAAATAGGCACACAGATGAACATAATGCATATGCTGTTCTTGAGAATGGAAATACTATTACAATAAATGAAGATGCTATTATGCATAAAATAAAAAATTTAAGCTAAAATTGAAAAAATTGACCCAATTTTGACCCTAATCAGATTGTCAAATATGAGTAGCTAAGCAAACACTACTATCAATCAAAATAAGATAGATTGTGTGTAATGTCCCATTAGGTGTGTCAAGAATGTACCAATGCATTCTTAGAGCAAATGTATTGAAAAATAAAATAAACAATGGAATTTATACTCTAATCAAACATGATACTTTAGATTGAACTTAAAAGTAAATACAAGACACCTTCACTTACCATGAGGAGCTCCCCGTTGTATAGATCTTGATCAGCTTATAAATGGATGTGGTTACTCAATGAAATGCATGAAATAAATTTTTCAACATGTCCCCTTGGTTGATTGATGAAAGGATGATTTGATTGTAATTCGTAGTCTCTCGAATGACAGATTTTTCTTAGGCTATTGAAGCTTGTTAGAAATGGAAAAGGGGCCTCCAATTTATAGATCTTTGAAAATGAAATCGATGGTCAAATCTGATTTAAAATAGATGGATAGATTTGAATTAAAATACTCATTTAATGAGGGGAGTTGGATAATAAATGTGAGGGGTTGGAAAGGTATGGGCTTGATGTATCTTGTCTTGGATTTGAGTATTTGACCATAAATTGAATAATGTGATGACTTGTGACTTATTTAGAGTTTTATTTATTTTAGGTGCATGGATATTATTATTATAATTAATCTACCACCTAATATGATTAGTTATTTGATTAATCCATATTTGTATTTGGTGGGATGGGGTATGGTGAATGATAAAATGATTAATTGACTGGGAGTGATGGTCAAATAGTGACAGGTTAGACTAATGATATGTTTGATGAGATTAGGGTTACGTTAAGATGTGATGATATGATTAGTGATGTAATGATGATCAAAAGGATTTAGTGATGTTAGGGTAGATGTCAAAAGTTTATAAAATGGTGAAAATGAAGTGTCTATAGAGGGTGTTAAAAGAATATCTCAATTGTTGTAAATTTAGAGACATTTGGAAGAAACATGCACCAAAAAAAGGTCAAATCAATGAGAAGAATAAAACCCATAATGATCAAGACAAACAAACAAAGTTTCTTGGATTACCAAAACTATAACACTCCTTCAGTGATAGTTAAAACCATAACAAATATTTCTAGAAATTTTTAGATAATATGAAACTAGCTTGACAAACATATTCCTTTGCTCTCGGTGTTTGAAACCTCATTCTTTTTTCTAGAATTTTGTGTAGATCTCTAGGAAACTTATCTCCTTTACAACCTTAACAACTCATTAAAGACCAATAAGAAATGGGGGAATCAAGGAAGAGCTTGTGTTACCCCTCCATTATAGTGAGGCCTTTATTCTAGAACAAATTTAAAAGACCATTCAATGCACTTCAATGAGAAATTTATGAAATCAATACCTAATCTCTATATTATTTTTCTTTATCATGAATAAGAGGCACAATAAAAATGAAGACTTAAATCTTGAATCAAATTGTGTTTATACTTTTGAAATTATGCTCTTTTAAGAGATGCTCGAATCTTGACTTCAATTCATGGATCATTATTTATTATTTCATTGTCCTATATGCATTAATGCATGTGTATATTTATAGACTTATTAAATTCAAATTATAACCCTAATGGTGTATAATTTGACACATAATAGGCAAAAAAAATAGAAACTTTGGGAGACCCAAAACAAAGGTCAAAATGGCCCACTAAGAAGGTGATAAAACTGTAGTGGTAGGGTTTTGGTAGACTGGGACCAACTGCTATGTTTTTGGCAAAAATACCAGAATAAAATGAAATAAAGGATGAGAGAGTAAACCACTAAGTAAAGAGAAAACTAGGGAGGAGGGGCAGATAGGGAGGAACAGAGCCAAAACAAAAGGAAAAAAACACTGATAAGAGTCTTATATGAATCAATAATAAACAATCACACAAATCCCCTAAACCATTATAATTTGATAGCTAAAATTACCCCTAAACTAAAATCATACATATGCATAACGCCTCACTTTGTTGTGTGCAAGCATATATATCAAAGTGCATGGTTTGTAGAATAAGCTTTGATTTTCAAAATCTATAAGAGTTTTCGAAGTTAGTGTATGATTAGTAGTGATAAAGTAAAAATGAGAGACATATCCCCTAATATCCTTCATGGAATGCTGGGGAATATTCTAGAGGTAACATCCATGCTCTTGCATGGGATATGGAACCTTTTACCCCTTCAAACATATGTGAAACATATGCAAGTGAATCAATATCTGTGTAAAGGATAATCTACGAATTGCTGAAATATAGGAAAGAAGATGAGAATATGAAATAATTCACTTGATTATGTTGAAAAAAAAGAAGATATCTATGTGATAACCATATCTTAAAATCTGTACTGCAATCTAAATATATATGTGTCATGTAATGAGATCAAGTGGAGTACATTGGGTAACACCATGTGATTGCTTCCATATTAGTGAGCAAAGGAGCGTATTAGAGGTGTGGGATGAACTTGTGAATCACATATCTAAAAAGAAATAGATTATGTGCACCATGTGTAAAATATGAAAAAACATCGATGTATAAGACAATAAGATATCATCATGAAATCATGTATGTAAATGCAGAATTTGGCCCAAGTGGTCCTAAGTATGAGTAATGTAAGCACAAGAGTAATGAGTTTCCCCATATGGTAAAAAGGTATAGTTGATGTAAATACATGAGTAACATTCCCATTTATAGGAAATTTATATGAAATATAAGCACAATAGTGATATGTTCCACATGGACAACATGTAATAAATGAAGCACTAATATAGTATGCCCTAATGTAAGCATAATAGTATAAATGTATCAAAATAATGCATGCACATGGATGCCTACCCCAAGAGATGAATGATGATAACCATTTCAATGTAGGGAATAAAACAAGAACATTTTCTTGATATGAATAATGGAAAATAAAATATAATTGTTCATGATATATATTATAATAACAATCATATAGTAGCAAAAAGTAAATAAAATAAGCAAAGAAGCCATGTTAAACACAAAGGAAGCATGCCACCCAATAATTAGACATAATGAATAATTTGACATGTAAATTTTATAAATAAAAAAGAGCAATCAAAGCACATCAAGTAAACAAGCACAAACATTGCCACAAAGTATACAATGGAAGTAAGGAACATACATTAAAATAGGGAAACAAGAGTGGTACATTGAACAACAATCATATGAAGCAAAATTATGAGGCATATTATCATCAAAGCAACACAAAGTAAGAATAATATCCATATAGAAAAGCATTAATAAAGTCACAAAAATTACACAAGCTTAAAAATAAGTATTAAACATAAAAAGGTACATGCAATAAATATAATATAAGCTAGAATATGTAAGATCTAATAAAACCTCAATATAATAAAGGAAATTACAAAAGGTATAACTTGAATCATTTCTAAGAGATTCCCCCAAAATACCCCTAAAGCAAGCGTGGAAGGTACCCCTAGCTAACTACGAATCCATAATTAAATACATGTACATGTTAATCCTGCATAAATCTCAACAATACCATCAATAGCATGTATGTAAGCAATACGAACTTTATCAATAGATTAATAATGGAAACCTATGCAACACAACATGTAAATATGTAACAAGGAAATTAATCTAATATATCATGCAAAATAGGGAGTGTTTAGTTTCCAAAATTTTAGGTTTGTTAGCGAAGTTTAAAAATAATGTTAGGAGGTCTATGTTAATCACCATAAGATGCAAACATTGAAACATGAATAATAAAAACATGTATAATAATCAAAATCATAACAAATCATCATCGTAGTTATTTTTAATATTATGTTTTGTATAACTAATGTCACTCATACATTTATTTTATTTATAATTTGGTGTTTACCTTAGAGACATAAAGTGATGATTGTGTATACACATAATATTTTCAAACTTTTATCAAATACTAATGCTGTACATCTTGCAGGAACTGATCGAGACTTAATCTTCTGAGTGCATGCCCTAAAGGGTGCACCAGGAAAGGGGTGGATAGACCATTGGTTATTTGTAGGTTTTTTGTCCCTTATTTACACATTATTAACAATCTAACCAGCTCCAAAAACCATCCCCTAAGCTATTATTCCTCTTTTGCAAACTCCTCCAATCTTTTCCACTCTCCATCCCTCTTTTCCTCACCTTAAGTCCCTTTTGACAGTTAGCTGTACTAGGTCGACTGGGTCGACCCTATATAGTTTTAGGTGATTTTCACTTAGGAACTAAGATTGGCTCTTGGCCAACCTAACTTATGACCTCATGAATAATTGTCCGAAATTGTGCTGGGTCGACTAGGACGACCCTATCGACCAAGATTTTTAGAAGGGCTTAGGGTTAAATATGCCTATATATACAAGATCATTTCATCATTATTTCATATGCAATCAAGAGTTATTATTCACTTGTACTCCTTTACAATCTGCTCTTCCACCATTCTACTTGAGGAGTCTTAGCTTAGGGTTTCTACTTGGATAATCTAGTATTGTGGATAAGTCTTGGATGCTTTGGCCTTTCTTAGTGATCCTTACAAACCATAACAAACTCTTGTGAATCCCCTTTGGCCAAGGGAGAGATTGAGTCTTGATGGGTTCATTATTTAGGTAAGTATTCTCTAACTTTGCTCCTCTCTTTAGTAGATAGACATAGCATAAGTATTGGCTTTGAATAATATTACTCTTCTTATTACATGTATTAGGGTCTTACTCATACAGATTCTCCTATACATGTTTTATTTATTTACTAACCCCTTATATTGTGCCACAAGCTTTGGTGGGCACTAGATTAGATTTACTTTATTTGTTATTAGTTTAGTGAGATATCAAAACACAAGACTCCCTTAAGGTTATTATGTGATTGTGCTTGACTGGAGGCTTTGGAACCCTCCCTTGCATAGTGTATTGTGATAAGAGATCCCCTAATCAGGGCTATCAGATCCCCATATTGGTCATGTTCCCTCTTAACAAATATGTACCTAATCGGAAGTGTATGGTATGATCTATCTTCTTTGAGTTAGGATTGATTTATAAACATGATGTATTTATGATTGCATACATTATAGTGAACCTGATGTAAATATAACCCTTACAGGTTTTATTACACATTTATTATTATTATTTTATCATTTTATTATTATATATTTGTGATACTGGGTCTATAGTGTCAACACAATCCTAACTTATGTACGTAGGTTTAATAACAAGTCACATCAAAATGACTTCATTCTATTTGTGTATATTTTCTAGACTTCTAATTCAAACTACTAGGTCAACCCAGTCAACCTTGTACATTTTTAGGCATCAAGTTCAACATACTAAGTCAATCCAATTGACCCTATACATTTTAAAGCATCCAATTCAACATACTAGGTCGACCCTATCGATGTAGTACATTTTTTAGGTTTTCAACAAATAGGACCTACAAAGCTAGGTTGACATAGTTGACACAGTGAGTAGAATTTGCAAGTATAAATCAGGGTTTTTCAATAACAATCTTATTTTCCTCTACATCCTCCAACCCACCAAGGTTCCTTTCTATCCTTCTTTGTCATTTATGGCATTTGTTATAGTTATATTTTTCATAGTTTTTAGTCCTTAAAACTACCTTTGTATAGTCAACTAGGTCGAATCAATCAATGTAATTCTATATTCTGTGTTCTATCTAGAAAACTAGGTTGACACTATCAATGTAGTTCATTTTTAGTCCCTTAATTTCATAGTATAGAATCAACACTATCAAAGCTATTATGTATTCTCTACACACACTATCAATTGAATCGACACTGTACTATGTTTCAAAGTTGAAATTAATACTTATATGCTAGTAATTAGCTCACACTTTCATTTCTTATTGCTTGCATGCTTGTAATAGATCACTTAGTCTAATTAGGTGGTTTTCAATATACCATTTAGTTACACTATTTTCTCTTTTATGCATACACTACCAAATCATAAAATCTTAAAATACACTTTAATAATTATCTACCCAAGGCCTACCTTCTTGGATTTCATCACCAAAGGGGAAGCCAACTTTGTTTTTTGGCAAAGTATAAACACATGGTTGATGGTATATTTTGACTAAGCACCCAATACCCTTATCACTGTGATGTGTGAAGTGAAGGGGTAGGCCCCAATACCAAGATGGTAACATTACTAATACAGATCCCTTTCAACCCAAATGTCTTGAAACTAACCTTAGATTGCTTTCTAGTTCCTTGATTACAACCAATTTCCTATCACATTTAAAAATTATATTATAATAATCTAACAACATTTAGGCTAACCACTTAGTTAGCTTTTACTTTCTAATTTGATTGCTTGTTCTTTACTTAATTGTTGTTATATTTCAAAAAATTTCATTAGCCAGCATTGGTGTAAGGTTTTGTGTTGTGTGCATCAATTGGATCAACCTCATTGATCCATTTTATTGTGTGTTTTATTTCATTTATTACTTTCATAAGTACTTGTATTTTTTTTCTTATTTTAGTACACAATCATTCCTATCGACATAGTCTCTTATAGACTATCTATTTTTCCCCTGCCTATTGTACTAGGTCAACCCTATCGACTCTATATATTTCCAAAACCTATTTTTTATACTAGGTCAACCTTAGTGGCTCTGTAGAGTTTTCAAGCCCTATTTTCTATACTAGGTTGACCCAGTTATCTTTATACCTTTTTTTGCTTTCTCTATTTATTAACCTAGTTCTCTATTTCTCTTTCTTAGCATTTTTTTCATTTCTCTCAAGTTATCATGAAGTCTCCTATCATAATCTTCTTGGATAGCTTGAATCCATTTAGATACTATATGGGATGTTCATTTCTCCCTCTCTTTTCCTCCCAAGAGCACCATCATTCTTGGGGCACCTCTTCCCCTCATTCATCCATGACTTGTAACATGGTGAAAATCACACGTCAAGATGAAGTTGATGGGTCTGATCCTTTCTATACCTACCAAGATACTTCTCATCTTCAAACCCATCAAACTAATGTGGGACCCATTGCCACAAATTTTATCAATAATCCCAATAATAATCCATCTTATAATAACCCTCTCCCTAATACCAATTTGGGGAGTGATCCTACCAACTCCAACCTAACTATTGATACAACTCAACTTCTTGCCCAAGTTGTCCAACAAATGAACATAATGAAAAACTATAACACCAATAAAATGATGCAATTCTAACATCATTTGATTAATATGGCTACGTAACCTCCAGCTATCCATCCTCAAGCTAATCCCAATTACATTCCTCCACCTCTTAGAGATGCCTCCATCAACGTTATTCCTCAACCCATAATAAATAACAAGATGCTTCAAACTATTCAAAATGAGCCTTTAGATCCCTTCATTGTGTCCATTGATATTGGTAACATATATCCAACTATCAAGTATGATAGGACTAAAGACCCAGCCTTATTTATTAAAGCCTTTGGAAACCTTTACAAAGAGTAATCCAAACTAATACCTTCACCATAATCAAAATCTTAGTCAAAAATTTCACTGGTGATGTATTAGAATGGTACAACCAAATTCCACAACATTCCATTTGGCAACTTGAATATTTGGTCAATCCTTTAGTTAGAGAGTTTCAACACAATGATCTTCCCAAAAATTGTCTTAGCCACTTCATCAATGCTAACAAATCTCTCACTAAATCAAATCATGAATTTATCAAAGTATGGAAATAATTGGTCCACAAAGCCGACCATAACATGACTGATGATAAAAATTTCAAACTCTTTATAACTAATTTGACTCCTCTTCAATATAAGGTTTGGAATTTTTCTCCCTATACACTTAATGAAGCTCTTGATCAAACTAAATGTCAATACTTTCTCATGAAGCAATTCTAACCTAATCCTAAACTTTTAAAAGGCTCTTTCCAAACATCTACCAATGCTATCACTAGTAACACTGCACAAACCAAACTTGGAGTTACCAAAACTAACATCCCTTCACCTTCTCACACACCACTTTTAGTACATCAAATGAAACAAATTTTATCGCCCTCTAAACCTTTCACCTACCCTAAGAATCCTCGTAAGTGGTATGACCCTAATCAATTTTGTTGGTTCCATGTCAACATTGGTCATTCCCATGAATCTTGTAGAGGTTTCACTAAATTTTATGTCTCTTATATGCTTGGTGATTCATTCAATCATGAATCCATGATCAAACTTCGTTATCAAGAGTACACCACTACTTCTCAAAAATGACAGGATTCTAAATCTTCAACCTCAAATAACCACAAATATTTTTCCAATAGTCAACCAAATACCAAGGATGTTTATGCTATTGATGTTGATTATGACTAATATTATAATAATTATTAATATCTTAACACTGCCAAGGTCAACTATCATCTCAAACTAGCTCACAAACATCCCATTACCAAACCTAAAAAGCCATCCTTAGAAGAACAACTTCTCAAGGACACTAAAAATATTAATTTAGCTTCAGAAACACATGAGGAACCACTTCCTCTTTCTGAACCTACACCCACATTCATTCCTTCAAAAGACACTTTACCTCCTAAATCTCGTGCTAGTTCTTCTAAATCTCATTGGAACTTTCTTGAAGAACTCAATTCTATGCCTTGTAAGATTCCACTTATAGAGTTGGTTCATACTTCCCCCTATCATCATAATTTTATCATGAAAAAACTCTAAGAAATAGAAGATCCATCCTCTATAGATGAAGAATCACCTTATATTGAATCTCAACCTACCAATGTCAATACCATTAAAACTATGTGTCCTTCTTCCAAGCCTTCTATTGAATTTATTGAAGAGGACATGATCAATGATGAAATTATTTTTCATGCTGATGGTCCACCACTCTTTATTAAAATAGCCATTAATACTAACCTTATCTATAAAGTTTTAGTTGACAAAGGCTTTGGTATTAATGTGACATATTTGTGGCTTATCCAACAACTTGGTTATAACAAAGATCATTTTAAGCAAACTTGTCTCACTTGTCATGGTTTTGATAAGACTAATCAGAATCCACTTGGTTACATTTGGATTTCATTAACCCTTAGACCTAAGACCATTCAAACTAAGCTTATGGTACTTGATTGACCATTATCTTATAATATACTCTTTGGTCGCCCATGGACTCATAGACTGAGGGTCATTGCTTCTTCTAGTAGCCAATGCTTTAAATTCTTACATAATAGAAAATGGTATAAGCATGAGGTTGATCCCAACCCATGGAGTATTTGACTTCCTAATCCTAAATCTCAGTATCATATTCCTACCAATCTTAAGATCAATAATGCTCCTTTTCCCAAGTTTTCAACATTAATCTTGATTTATAAGTCACTTTTATGGATTTTGATGATGATGAACCTAATGACTTGCAACATACTTGCAATACTATTAAGCTACCTCCCTATATTTTGTAATGGATTCCTCCTTTATTACCTCAAGACTGTACTATTCCTATTATTGATGAAATCACTAATTTCCCCCCTCCATGCAATGCTTAGGAGTGTTCTTTACCTAAAAATGCCTTCACTTTTAATGATTTTGGAGTGGCCAAATTATTTCAAGATCCTCTCATCATGTCTCCATGTACATTCAATAATATTGGGATTTCACCTTTTGAAACTCCCCTTGACTCTCCAACAGGCACAATTTCTCCCACATATGATGATAATTACATAATGTCCGAAGTTCAATCTTGAGACTTGCACTATCAAAAAACCTTAGCTCAAACTCATGATTTTAATCAGGATGTCCATACTATTTCTACAGATCATGACTTTGATCTTGAAGGTTATGTACCTCCTACTAATTCTCCACTTCAAATTATACCTTCTAAGCTTCCAAAAATTATTGCATCTCCTTTACCACCTATAGATCCAATCATTTCCTTTGATCCTTCCCCTATCACTAAAACCAATGACACACCAATCCCTTCTGATCCATTCACCTCTCCTACTCCCAAGATTACACTTGATGCTAAGGCAACTACTGCTTGTCAGATACATTCTAAGTATGATCACCATGGTAATCAAATTTTAGATCTTGAATTAGATGTTGAGTATTATGGTACTCTTACCACCTTGCCTAGTGATGATGCTATTCTCTAAATACTTCATGCTCGAGAACCTCAACTTATTTATAAACATCATAAACTTGGGAATTTTAAAACTAAAACCCCTTGTTTCAACAACTTCATTACTAGAATTAATCCCAAAGCAAATCCTATTTCTTGTTAACCTAATACACCTTATCACTTCCAAGATACAAATTATATGCTTATCAAAGAAACCACTCACATTGAGTATAGTAATCTATCCTACCCTCAACCAATTATAGTTTCTCACGAACTCTCACCTACTAAACATGATAATTTCAACTTCTTCTTTGATAAATATCATGAGATATTTGCTTGGTCCTACAAGGACATGACTGGTATTGACCCTAGTATTATGGTGCATAACATTATTACTTATCCTGATGCTAAGCCTGTGCATCAAAAATAAAGGAACTTTCCACCTGATATTTTTACCTTATGTCACAAAGAAATCATAAAATTACTTGATGCTAAATTTATCAGACCAGTGGATTATTCCAAATGAGTTTCTAACATTGTTCCCATTCAAAAAAAGGTCACTATGGTAATTCTCATTTGCATTGATTTCCACAATCTTAATCTCACTCATCCCAAGGACAAATTTCCTTTGCCTTCGATAGATGCCATTGTTGATTCCATAGCTAGTTACAAAATGTTATCTGTTAGGGATGGTTTCTCAGGCTATAATCAGATTCACATTTTCCCTGAGGACCAAAATAAGACCACTTTCATCATGGAATGGGGCACCTATTTCTATGTAAAAATTCCCTTTAGCCTCAAAAATTATAGATCCACTTACCAATGAATAGTGACTCATATCTTCCATGATCTTATCCATTAAATTGTTGAAACCTATGTAAATGGCCTTATTGCTAAATCCAAAATTCTTAAGACTCATCTATCAAATCTTGCTATCATATTTGAATGCCTTATTAAACACCAGGTTAGACTAAATATTTACAAATGTGTCTTTGGTGTCATATCTAGAAAATTGTTAGGATTCCTAGTCTCTCTCCATGGCATCGATGTTGACCCCACTAAGATTAGTGCTATCATCAACATACCCGATCTTCGATCCATTCCCAACATTTGTATTTACTTAGGTAAACTTTGGGAAATTAGACAATTTGTTCCCAAAATAGCATACCATATCCACTCCATCAATTATCTTCTTAAGAAAGGTAATGCCTTATAATGGATGGACTCTTGTGAAAAAGCCTTTGATAGAATGAAAGAGTCATTATCTCACTTGCCTACACTTCATCCTCTTTCCAATGATTGACCCTTGATCCTATATACTTCTTATACACCTATATTAGTTGGGGTAATACTTTCCCAACAAGATGATAATGGAAGAGAGTATGCCATTTATTACATCAATCAAGGGCTTGTAGATTATGAGAAATGTTATACCAAAGTTGAACATGATTGCCTCACCATCTATTTTTTAACTAAAAATATTTGACACCACATGATATACTAGACCACTTATGTCATCATTAATTTTGACCCTCTTCATCACTTCTTCTCCAAAGCCTTTATTCCTAGAAATATAATTGGCAAATGGATGGTCCTCCTTATGGAATTTGATCTCTGTATTATAAATCAAAAAGCTATCAAAGGATAAGCAATAGCTGATCAACTCACCGCAGCTCCTATGCCAGCTACCAATCACCTTCAAGATAGTCATCTAGATGATAATATTCTCTATATTGAAGTTCTTAATCAAGTTATTTCTCTCAAAGATTACTTTCATAATTTTACCACTGATCTTGAAGCAAATAATCTAGATGAATCCACTATTTCCCCTAATACTACTAAACCTAAGGTAATTATCATGGAGTTTCCTAAAATTATTTTTGACTTACATAAGGATACTTGGACCATTCACTTTAATGGTGCTAAATTGATTTAAGGAGCTGGGGCAGGTTGCATTCTTACAAATCCTCTTGGCAAAATCATACCTTTAGATTTTTGCTTCACTTTTGACATCACCAACAATATGGCTGAATGCAAAGCTCTAATATTAGGTATGAGAAATGTTCTTTATTTAGACATCCAATACCTACATGCTTTATGTGTCTCTCAACTTATTTACCACCAAGTCAATGGTGATTACCAATGCAAAAGTGAAAATCACATTACCTATCATCAAACTACAACTATTCTCACTAAGGATTTCATCTCTTTCACTATTGAGCCTATCCCTAGAGATCAAAATTCCATTACTGATTACCTCACTTCTTCAGCTTCTCTTTTTCATCCCCAACAAGTTCTTTACGATCCTAATTTTCTTATCTAATTAATAAAATATCCATCTTCGACTCAACCACCAATTCACTTATCTACCACATTGAGGTTGTCACCATTTGAAAAAACTCATGCTATAAAGATATCATTCAATTCTTGGAACATCAAACTTATTCTCCTAACTTAGACTCTTGAAAAAAATACTCACATTCATAAACAAGCTTTTAAGTATGTATTTCAACATAACATCCTTTACTATCACAATGCTGAAGGTACCTTATTCTATTGTGCTATGCAAAATGAGGTCCTTCCTCTTCTTGAACAAGCACATGGGGGAATTTGTGGTGGCCACTATAGTGGATATGGTACAACATGAAACTGCCTATGTATGGGTTACTTTTGGCTTACTATTGAAAGGGGTGCAATTGAATTCACAAAAAAATGTACTCCTTGCCAACTTTATGATGATATAATTCATTCACCTCTAGCTAAGCTTCAAAATGTTGAATCTCCTTAGCCATTCTCCATGTGGGGATTAGATCTCATTGGCCAATTACCTGACTCCCAAGATGGACATGTTTTTATCATCACTACTACGGAATATTTTACCAAATAGGTTGAATCCATGCCCCTTGTTAATGTCACTGGTAATACCATCACCAAATTCATTCTTAATAAAATCATTTTCCTCTTTGGTATTCACCATACTATCATCTTAGCTAATGGTGGTAACTTTAAAAATAAGGATGTTAAACAACTTTGTGCTAAATTGAAGATCAATCACAAATTTTATAGACCTTATCATCCACAATGTAATGGCCAAGCTAAGGACACTAACAAAATTATCCAAAAGATAATTCTTGGAACCTAAATGGATTGAAACCTTCATATTTACCTTGCTCTTTGAGCCTATTGGACTAGCATACGTATTGCCACTGTGGAAACACCATTCTCTCTAGTATATGGTTTCGAATTAGTTCTTCCATTATAAGTTGAGATTCCCTCTCTCTGTATATCTCTTCATGGTATCATACCCGATGAAGAATTATGTGAAGCTCACCTTCATGCCCTCAATTTCCTTGATAAACACCATATTTTTGCCTTACAATATAACCACAAATATAAGGCTCATATTTCCAAACAACATAATAAACATGTTAAAATTTACACATTTAATGTTGGTGATTTTATCCTTAAATTAGAATACACTCATGATAAAGAAGGTAAATATGCCCAAAAATGGTGGTGTCCCTATTTAGTCAAAGATATTCTTGGTCCACATACTTATCATCTTCAAAACAATGAAGGCCATGTTTTCAAAGAGCCCACCAATGCAAAATTTCTTAAAAAGTACTTTGCCTAAACATTTTATTCTTTTCATGCTTTCTATCTACATCTATCTAACACTTTTTTTAGGTTACTTAAATGGGCCTTTCCCTCTGCAGTAATTCTATCTTTTTTCAAACCTTTAGTCCTTCCTATTTGGTCTTTTAGTCTCCTCTTTCTCTCATGAGTTATATTGTAAAATCACAGATAAGACCCAGTCTTCTTCATGATATACCATAGTATTCTTTATTTTTAATACTCTTTTTAGACACTTTTTAGCATCCCTTGTATTTCTCTTTTGTGAGTTTCTTTGTAAGACCATTGATAAGAACTAGCCTTCCTCACAAAATACCATCTTTTTCTTATTTTATATTCACATGATTTTTTGGTACCCTCACGGGTTTCTCTTTTATGAGTTGTAGTGTAAGACCATGGATAGGAACCAACCTTCCTCATAAAATTACCATCCTATCCTTCCTTTTCTAGAATTTGTTTTGCAATATTTACAAGTTTTTGATCCCTATTCTCAACTTAAGCTTTTGCTTCTTTTTATAAATGGAATTTGCACAATAATCTATGTTATAATGTTTCCCTCCATTTCACTCATTCTTAGGATAAGGAATCACACTTTACTATCATTGTATCCCTTTTTACCTTTTGTCACTTTTTTTGTGATTTGAAGTAATTAAAATTTGTTTCACGTGTCATCATTCTTGATTTCCTTTCCTTTCACTCCCTATTGGATAAAACAAGGTTGACGTCAAGATATCACTTTTATTTCAACTAGATTTATAAGACTCTTAGACCCCATGCTCTTTGAATTTCTCTCTCTTAGAAACCAAGTACCAAGTTTTCAAATGAAAGTCATATTTAGCACCCATGTTTGGTTTTCTAGATCCTTATGGAGGAGGAATAGAAAAAAGCCATCAAGAAAGTTAAAAGTCAAATCATTTGAAATAAAATGCAATGATATACAAAAGGCAACATACAAACCTCAAAAGTTAAAATCACATCAAAAGATGTGATTACAAGCAAATCTCCTATCTCTAATTGAATCTCAAACTCCACATTTATCCTCACATAGAGCTGAGGTCCATTGAGGTGCAATCGGCCAGTAGATTGGAATAAGAGAATTCAATAAACTCTATGGTGATACCTACTTTATCATGCAAGTACGTAATATTTGTAATAGATTAACGACTCTATAAGGGGTCTTGAGGAATGGGGAACATGTTGTGGGAAGTTAGGTCTATTTTAATTTTTATGCATATAGCCTTCATGGGATGATCTATATACTTATTTTTTGACCTAAGACTTGTGTGGCTAAGATAAGTTCTTTAGAGTCCTTAAGGTCGACAGTCTTCTTATTTTGACAAACCTAATTTGAGTGTCTTAACTTTGATAAAGAATTCCTCTACCTTGATTTTTCCTTCATTCTCCCCTCCACCCATTTCATTTCCCCCCTTGATAGGCATGTGTGGTTACAAATCTATTTTCCCTCTTCTCTACTTCCTTCTTCCCATCTTAAAAACATGTTAGCACTACTTTGTTTCAATTTTATCTATCTTTAGAAGCAAAACAACATGTCTGAGTAACTATGGATTACTTTCTTTATACCATAGATTTACATTTCTAGATTTGTTTTAATTTCCTTTTCCCATTTGTCATTATTGTGCCACCCTTATGTTATAGGCACCTGAGTCTATACCTTTTTCCATTATTGAGTGAGATAAGGATTGTTACTACTCACTCATCAATGTTATTTTACCATTTTATTTCTGATTTTACATTAATATTTTATTACCATCCTTTTTGACATGTATCCTTAGTTTGACTTGGTGAGTTTACCTTTCTTACTTAAGGTTTAATTTTTTGAGTTTTTTAGTATTTGGTAGCCTTGGATTTTTGGTTACCTGATTTACTCATATTTTTGACTTGGTCATTTGGTTTAACATAGCACTTGTCACCCCAATTTGCCAAATTCCCAAGTACATCCTATCCACATAACACCAATTATCTTGGCTTTTATACATTTGTTTGTTTTTACTCTTTAGTTTTGTATTCTTGGGTTTGTTGAAAGCAGTCTATACACCCTATATAATCAAAACTAACAACACAATAAACAACCATCCAGTGATAACGGTAAGTCAAGGTACGCATCACATTTAATTTTTTGTTATTTCCCTTGCAGTCATTTACTTTTAGTTATTTTATGCTTTAAAATACTGTAATTTTTTTTCGCATCAACGTTATGTGTTCTTATGTTCTTTCTCAAAGAACCATCCCTTGTTGCACCTTAGTGACACATGATGAGATTTGAGTGGGGCATATGTATACACATAATATTTTCAAAATTATATCAAATATTGATGCTTTACATATTGTAGGAACCCATCAAGACTCAATCTCTTTGAGTGCATGACCTAAGGAGTGCATTAGGAAAGGGGTGGGTTAACCATTGGTGCTTTGTAGAATTATTTTACCTTATTAGTGCATTATTACCAATCCAACTAGATCCTAAAACCATTCCCTAAGCTATTACTTCTATTTTACACATTCCTCCATTCTTTTCCACTCTCTATCCCTTTTTTCTTCACCTTAAGTCCCTTTTGACAGTCGACTGTATTATGTCAACTGGGTCAACCTTGTACAGTTTTGGGTGATTTTCACTTAGGAACTAGGATTGGCTCTTGGCCGACCTAACTCATGACCTAGTGAATAATTGTTCAAAATTGTGCTAGGTCAACTAGGTCGACCCTATCGACTGAGATTTTTGGAAGGGCTTAGGGTTAAATACACCTATATATAATATAATTTCTTCATTATTTCATATGCAATCAAGAGTTATTATTTTCTTATGCTTCTTTACAATCTGATCCTCCACCATTCTACTTGAGGAGTCTTACGTTAGGGTTTCTACTTGGAGAATCTAGTCTTGTGGATAAGTCTTGGATGCTTTGGCATATCTTAGTGATCCTTAAAAACCAAAATAACCTCTTGAGAATCCCCTTTTTCCAAGGGAGAGATTGAGTCTTGACAGGTTCATCATTCAAGTAAGTATTCTATAAATTTAATCCTTTATTTATTAGATAGAAGTAACATAAATATTAGCTTCGAATAATGCACTCTTCTTATTCCGTGTATTAGGGTTTTACTCATACATAGTTTAATTGATATTCTCCTATGCATGTTTTTTTTATTTACTAACCCCTCATATTATGCCACAAGTTTTGGTAAGCACTAGATTAGATTTACTTTATTTGTTATTAGTTTAGTGAGATATCAAAACATAAGACTCCCTTAGGGTTATTGCATGATTGTGCTTGACTGGAGGCTTTATAACCCTTACTTGAAAAGTGTATTATGATAAGAGATCCCCTAATCGGGTCTAGTCGATCCCCATATTGGTCATGTTACCACTTAAAAAATGTATCCCCAATTAGAAGTGTATGATACGATCTATCTTCTCTGAGTTAGGATTGATTTATAGACATGACACATTTTTGATTGCATACAAATTGCATCATTGTTTGAAATGACATATGTTTTTGAATTTTATACATAATTTATTTAAGTAAATTTTGTAATGATTCTTGATTTTTTTTATATATATGTCGCTTCATCCTTAGTTTGTTTCTTTCAAAAATTAGTATATCTTCTATGGTTAACATAGCAAAGCATTATATGATCTAGTAGTGGGCACCACATGAAATATTATTTGGTCCCAATTTAATAAGCATAATAACACAACTAAAGTGTTCAATTCAGATACCATGATATCTTGTGATAACCATAGATGTATAGGCTAATTCATCCAAGCTAAGTATAGATCTATAAATAAATTACCTAGCGTATATATTCAAGTTTAAACTATTATCAAACCATTATGCCATCTTTTTATTTCCCATTTATAAATAAATGTACAAATAGTGGTCCATAATATGAACTATCATGTGGCATATCTTGTTTAATAAACACAATTTGAATATATGTTGCTTTCTTCATGATTGAATTAATTGCTCTAATAAAACCATCAAGTGAATGTTGCTTGTATTCAATAGACATGTTTGTCTACACTATGTACCTTACTATTATTAGTCGATTTATCCTTGTGAGTGAATGTTTAGTTGTCATATTAGAATTTATATGTGTAACATCCCCTTTTATTTTACCTCTATTAATTAATATTGAATATTATGTTTCAAATTGATACATTGATTTAGAGAGTTCCCTTGAAGTCTATGAAAATCACAATATGCATTGTCAAAATATTTAGGCAATGGTATTTAAGTATCAAATAGGATTGTCTATGGTAGAGTAATCATGTTGCATTCAATTAAATTCTTCTATAAATTTTGAGGACTTTCATTTAACCTTGTAAATTGCATATACTCTTTTTGTTGAGGTAACACAAGCTTCTTATATAGTTTCTCAATGGCATTGATCACCGTCTAACACAATTCTCGTGTTGAAACTCACAATGATTGATTTTAATCTTGAAAATTTTATATTATAAAAATTTGAATTAGTTGGAGAATTGGTCTCATCTTTAAGCTTATTTTCCTCTTAAAGTTTGACTTACAATTATTTAACAACGTGACAAAGTTCATTGAAAGATTGATAGGTTTTTAAAGGTAAGTTATCTTTAATATTTGATAGTAGAGTGTGTTAGAAGCAAAAATACTAAGATGGGGGTGGGGTAAATCAGTGATAAATTTTTTTATTCACATCCACTTATCATCCATTAACCATTCAAAATTATATAATGATTAAACAATGCATTTAGAACCATTCATATGAGCATGAAGCAAGAACATAAAATATGAACACAAGAGCTATGTGGGAAACCCTCATGGGGAATAAAACCCATTGAAAAATAACTTAGATAACTTGTTTTGTAATATAATTAATCAATTCTAGTTTAACACGAACCTAAAAAGGATCACCAACCCTTAAGTTTATCAAGCACCAACTTGACTTTAGCAAGTACCAACTTGCTAGGAGGTTACAACCCCCTTGATGATAAAGCACCCAATTAATCAACACTTTGAACCTATACACCTTGCTCTTGTTTCCATCTCAAAACTTATGATGGTATTTTTTTTCTCTGTCACACTCAAATCTGCCTCTTATACAAGCATAATTGTTCTTTACCTTTGTCTCTCAATTAACCCTTCTATGGCTTGATTAAGTCAAATGACCTAGATAATCATATTTAGTAACCATATATACTATTAATGATGGTTTATATATATCATAATGATGGTATATAATACCTCATTTATTTTTTCAAAAATCTACCTCATTCACTTTAGATACTTATATATTCAACCTAGATAATTAAGCCTATTAGGCCTTATTCTTATACTTGACTCTTGCTTGTACATACCTTGGTCAGAAACAAACGTATAAACATATGGATTAAGATTAAAATTAGTCAAATAACACATTTAATACATGAAAAATTCACTACATAGGTCATCCACCACTCATAATAACCAAAACCACCATTAGGCATAGAGGAGACCTAATGCAATCAGGGCTTCTCAAGCAACATGTTACACTCAGCCTTATTGAAACTTATTAAACCTCCACACATGGATGAGAAAATTAAAAAAACATAAAATATAAACTTTATAATATCCACTTATGTTCATACCACCTTTTAGTACAATTCACTACTTGGACCACATCATTAGCACTACTCATAATTAGGCCTTCACACACCTAGAAGGTCTGTATTGAAAAACTGAAGCATACAACCAATTTTGGCACATAGACATAAAAAAAATAACATTTTAAAAACCTTCATGACCTAATAATAATAAAAAACTTAATTATACACTACAACATAGAGCTTAAAGCCTCAAACTCACTTCTGTAACATGACTACTCAGAACTGCCTGAATGCTTGAAAACACAGTCATGGAAATAATGACTTAAAACACCTATAAATTCAATTTAATGAAATTAAAATGGTTTTATATGATCATAAAACATCCTAATATAAAATTAAAAAAAATATATTATAGGATCAAATATAAATATTGGTCTTATATACCAACTCAGGACTTTATTGTACACAGACCTTATTGAGTTAGATAGGTCAATTTGAGAACAATTTTTTGCTTATATATAGACATCTCCAACTATTATAAACAATGTGTGTGTGTGTGTGTGTGTGTGTGTGTGTGTGTGTGTGTGAAATGTATTTAAAAATAAACCAATGCAATTGGATCCATCCCTAATCCATGGTAACACATCCCTAATCTCATTCCCACTTCTGCCTAGTTCTTCTCACTATTTGCCTCATTGGGCCTTTTTAGCGATAGGTTAACTTACATGACTAATTTAGCATATTTGAGGTCTATAATTTGATAAAAAACCACCATGGTCATCTAAAACAAGTCACAATATTCAACCTCCATCCATTTTTCAACTTTGAATTAGTCAATCGTGCCTACTATAGCAAATTTCTAAGAAACAAGGCTTTTCTTATAATGTCCACTTATATGACAAACCAATTCCACCTAGAGATACATAGGATAATCCAATGTTAGAATAAATTAAAACCTAGATCTATCCCCAAATCACATAGAAGAGAAACTATGAAATGAATTAATCAAACATTATGAAAATAAACATAAGCATGCACATAATAGGAGATGCCAGATTTAACGCGGTTCACCCAAAATGGGATACATCCACCAAACTTGTTCAGTATATTATTTCCAATAATACAAGGGAGAAACAAAATCCTATAACAAACCCTAATACACCTCTCTAACTTTTTTCCTCCTCTCTATGTAAAATATTTTCTTAATCCATCATAATAATCCATCTCGACCATATATAAATACATTTTAGTGTGAAAAACACTTAAACATAACCTTTATTGTCAGATTTGGAAACCTTTAATCAATAGCCCAGATTAACTAAAAAAATACAATTTAACAAGGCAATTTTAATAATTTTTTTTATCTCGGGAGCATGTTCCCTGGACCCTGCTAGGGGGGTACCCCAACTTGCAACCCCTCGTGCTATGAGAGATTCAAAGAATGGGATACAAACCCAACTGGAATAACATCAAAATTTTTAACCTTTGATCTTGAAAGATAATCGAGGTCCACACCTAACATCCAATACATGATCCAAACATAAAATTAGGTCATCTAGTCCATTTTGAGCCATTTATATCAATATCTTTCATGTTGGGTCACTATGAGGGTTTTAGGAGGGTTTAAATCACCTTATAGTCTTAATGATCATTCATAAAGCTTAGGCCCTTAATCCAAAAACCAATTCTTAGAAATTTTATCTATGACCCTTACCCATATACCATAAAAGTCTTAGGTTATAATGCAAAGGTTAAACATGCCAATGAACACATGAAAGTCCTTCTTGGGTTGAGAACCCTTCATTCTGTGTACACAGGAAACCTCAAAACCACGTTTCATGTTTTTTCCTATAAACCATTACTTGAAACTTGATTAACATACTTGAAATAATATGAAAAAACTCTATCAATTCTCATTTGTCCATTCATGCCTTGGAAATTGAACTTCATACCATATTTGATCACCATTTCTCTCTTTGCTCTATAAACTTTTGATCTACAGGTCACATGAGGCCTTGAAGCTTACCTTTTAGCCACTATTCATGCATTTTACACCTCACTCACATGCTCAAGAAACTTCTCACATGATCTAACATTGATTTACATCCTTCATAGGTGTTTAAAACATCTCATGACCACTTATTAGGTCAGGTAGAGTTTAGAACTGGTCTATATACATACTAGTCTTGTAGGTTCTACCCCTGTAAACTTACCTTGAAGCTTTCTTGAGTGCCCCAATGATTCATAAACATTCTCAAGTTTCCTCAAACATCCTCTTAAGCATATATTCACCCATATTACCAGGACACCATGCTCTTCCATGCATAATATTGGTCATCCTATGTATAAGCCTTCTCAAGTCACCTCATGAACAATCTTTGACATCAATGACAACATCAATGTCAAGTCTTAATCAATAAAATAAAATCTCAATAATCTCCCCCTTTGTCATTGGTGAAAAACCATAATGAACAATGATCATCCTTATCTCCCCATCTTGTATTTTTTCCCCTTTGACATAAATGACAAAGCGATTCTTCAATTCCTTGGATCACACTCGTAAACAAGATATTCAACACATAAAACAATGAAATTATGAGACATAACACAAACGTACTCCCCCTATATTCATGCATACATTTTTTGAACAACCCACCTATTTTTGGAGCTAATGATCTTGATTAACTTCCCCCAAATACTTGGCTTCTTTTATTATTTCTAGGGGTAGGAATTAGACCCAATTCTTGTCTTAAGTGTTCAAAATTTACCTTTAAAAGTGGTTTTGTTAAGATATCTACAATATGATCTTGAGTAGACACATATTCAAGTTTTATACTTTTATCACTTACCTGTTCTCTTAGAAAGTGATACCTAATAGGAATGTGTTTGGTCCTTTAGTGCTTGATAGGGTTCTTTGAGATGCTTATAACACTTATATTATCATAATAGATAGGGATAGGACCTTCATACTCCACCTTGTAGTCTTTTAGAATCTGTCTCATCCATATAACTTGAGTGTAACATGAGGCTGCTAATATGCACTTAGCCTCACAAGTGGACAAAGCTACTAATGGTTGTTTTTTGCTTATCCATGACACTAGGCACCCACATAGGAAGAAGGCTCCTCCACTGGTACTCTTCATATCATCTATACTTCCTACCTAATCTATATCTATGTAAGTTATCAAATTGAAATCCTTGCTTCTTGGATACCACAATCCATATTCCATAGTCCTCTTGAGGTACCTAAATATTCTTTTGACTACTTGTAGATGATTCTCCTTTAGATTCAATTGAAACCTTCCCACAAGACCTACTACTTACATTATGTTAGGTCTAAAAGTAGTGGTATACAAAAAAATTATAACCATTGACCTGTATGATGCCTGATAAACTTTTGAAGAATCATCTTCCTTGCTCAACTTACACCCTGTGATCATGGGTGTACTAACTACCTTGCAATCTTCCATCTCAAACTTATTCAACATATCTCTTATGTACTTGGCTTCCAAGATGAATGTAACTTTCTCAGACTAAGTAAATTTCAACCCAAGAAAGAATGACATTTCTCCTAACATGGACATCTCAAACTCTTTCTTAATTACCTATACAAAGGCCTTTGTCCTATTCTCATTGTTTCCAACAAAGATGATGTCATCCATATAGAAAACTATAATTATTTGATGGTCATTTTCTACCTTGATGTATAAATTATTGTCTGTAACTCCTCTTTTGAAACCTTGATCCAATAGATACTTGTCCAACCTAGCATACCAAACTCTAGGATATCACTTTAGACCATATAGGGCTTTCTTAAATTTGCAAACATAGTCTTTGTCATCTGAAAGCGAGAACCCTTCAGGTTACTCAATGTAAACTTTTTCTAAATTCCCATTTATAAAGGTAGATTTGACATCCGTCTCGTATACCTTGGATCTTTTGTATCATGCATAAGCTAGAAACAACCCGATGGACTCCAATATTGATATTGGTGTAAAGGTTTCTTCAAAATCTACCCCTTCAACCTATGCATATCCTTTGCATACCAATATAGCCTTATTTTTAGTGAATTCTCCATCTTCATTCAAATTATCTGTGAACAGCCATTTTATGCTAATGACATTCTTGTCTTTAGGCCTAGGAACTAATTCCCAAGTCTCATTTTTAATTATTTGATCTAGATCCTCATTCATATCACCTATCCAAAATTTGTCTTTTCTTGCTTGCATAAGACTTTTAGGTTTAATCTTGGATAATAGAGCATTCTATTGGTTTATATTACTTATCAATCTTCTCCTAGTTTGCATACCTACATTCGTATTGCCAATGATTTGAGACTCAGGGTGATCCCTTTAAATCTATCTTGAGGGTCCTTTTGAGTCTTCTCTCTCTTCAACTTATCCTTTTTTTTCATCAACCTATATAGTATCCTCTTCATTCTTGAAGTCCACATTCTCTAAGGTGTTATTTGATTGTGGGTGAGATTTCCTTGTCTCATCAATCCTTACATTTATGCTTTCCACTATCCTTTCCATTATCTTATTGTAGAATCTATAGGCTAAGATCATTGATGAGTATCCTAATAATATGAATTCATTAGATCTTGAGTCAAACTTTCCCAAATATTCATCATTTCTTTTGATGAAACATTTGCTCCCAAATACTCTAATGTGTTCTACATTTGTAGGTTTGCTTTTCCATAGGTCATAAAGAGTCTTGTTATCATTAGTCCTTATTAGACCCCTATTTAAAATTTAGACAACAATGCTTACTACGTCTCTCCAATATTCATCAAATAGTATAGACTCATTCAACATGGTTCTATCCATCTCTTGAACTATCCTATTCTTCTTTTATACTAACCCTTTTTGTTGAGGTATCCTTGTAGTTGAGAATTGTCTCCTTATTCCATGAACCTCAAAAAAGTAATCAAACTCTTTGGACCAAAAATCTCCTCATATATAAGACCTTAGACACTTTCTATTTACATTATTCTCATTCGTAACATGAGCCTTTAATGCCTTGAACTTGTCAAGAGTTTCTAATTTCTCTTTCAAGAATGAAACCCAACTCATTCTTGCGTAATCATTAATGAGTAACATGAAGTAACTCTCTCCTTAAATGCTTTAAATTATTATAGACCCACAAAGATAAGTGTGGATTAACTCCAAGGGTCTTGTAGTAGATTACTCCTTGGACTTGAACCTTCTTCTAGTCTGCTTACAATGTTGACATGCCTTGCGAAGAATGTTTGTAGGTTTGATGATCTTAGGCATGTTCTTCATAGACTTATTAGTACTGATCCTAACTAGGTTATCAAAATTTAGGTGACCTATCCTTCTATGCCACAACAAAATTTCATCTATCTACCTGATAAAACATCTCTCCTTGATCTCATTCAAAACATATAGGTTTTTCTTAGTCCTCTTGGCATTGGCAATTAGTAATCCTGTTTTGGATTTCCTTATATCACACCCCTTGTCATGAAAGGTTAGTGTTTTTCCTTGATTGCACATTTGACTCATACTAAGGAATTTATGTTTCATACCTTCCACATACAACACATTTTATGTCTTGGTATTTCCATTGTCCAAACTCAAGACACCCTTGCCAACTATATTAGCTGTTGTGTTATTTCCAAACCTAACTATTCCTACAACATTTTCCTTCAAAGAGATGAAATTTTTTCTATCTCCTATCATATGGATTGAACAACCACTAATTATATACCATTTCATTCCTTCATATTGAATGTGAAAGGTAGTCTAAGATAGCATAGAGTCCTCTTTGATTTTTTGTTCCTTCTTGGTAAATAGACCATCTTATTTCTTGAGCTCAATCTAATCCATCCTAGCTTGCTTTGGCTTCCATACTGTAGACACCAAAAATATACACATGATGGTTCTGAGTGTTGAAACACCCCTAGACCACCTTAGGACCCCCTTTGGCCCAACCTTGACCTTTTGACTGACAACCAAACCTAACTCTAGTTAGCTTGACCTACTAGCTAAACACACCTTTTTAAATACAACTTAACTTTGACCCTTAACTGCTAACAGTCACCCTAACCATTGACAGTCACCCTGACCACTGATGGTCATTTTTCACCATTTAAACTACTAACTACCACATTAATCTGTCTTATTTTTTATAATTATCTCATCTAATTCATGTGCAAGCTAATGTATGTGCAAGTTATATTTAGATAACAAGTTTGAGCTACACTTCTACCTCTTCTTTTTGCTTATAAAAAGAGAGGGGTAGGAGGTGAAAAGGGATTGACAACTATCAAGAGATTTTGTATCCAAAGTTTTTTTTGTAGCTGTTCTTCTAACAATCCAATAATCTAGCTATCATGATAGAGAGCTAAAGTACTACCATCTATTATCCAAAAATTAAGTATCTTTACTCTATCGAAATCACTTCAGACTCCATCAACATTTTTTTTACCTCAACCAATCATTTGATCAACCATCGACAAGCTAATTATCTATTTTTAATTTTTTAGTCACTTTATTTGTAATTTACAATCAACCCAACCCAAACCAATCTCTTATAATATTATTTTAAAACCTCATCAATCAACTTTTTATCACCCAGATCAAACCCATAGTAACTACCAATGATCATCCTGACCATTGATGGTCTGTCCCAACCATTGATGGTTAATTCAACCACTGACGGTTAACTCAACTACCAATAGTCACCTCAACTAGTAATGATCACTATGGCACAAAATAAAAGCAATCTATTTTCACCCACCAGACCTCAACCACATCCAAATTTATTTTCCTTAACCTGCTCATAGAGCCCTAACCTATTTTATGAACCATACCTAAGCTATTTAGCATTAGTATTAATTGGTTTATTGCTATAATTAGTAATCCTAAATTTATTTATCAAGAATTTATTGTATTCAATTTTAGTACCTTCTATCATTTATGCAAGTACTTTATCTTTTGATTTTTGAACCTAATTATTTCAAAAGGCATGGATTGACAACCCTTGAAGAAGCTCTTGCTTCTAGGATCTAGCTAGTGTTAGGCAATCCACCTAACTATCTATATAACCAACCATTGCTTTAGTGTTGTTTTATATGTAGGTCATTCCTCCCAAGCCAAAGAGGAGCTCTTTATAATCATCTGATTCAACACACACACAACCAAATAGATTTTTTTCCCATACTCATATTAGTTTCTTGCTTCTTCCTTTCTTAGAATATAAGCTAAAATTCTTTAAAACATTATAGCATGCCTGGTGGGACCCTTGATTCTTTACTTGAGTTTATCTTTTGTTTGCATCTACATGCTCTTCTCCTTATTCTGTGCTCATAAATGATTTTTTTTTTTGAACTTAAAATCAATTGCATTCATTGGTTTCTTGCAATTTTATCTCACTTAATTAAATTAAAGCAAAGTAATTCAACTGTATCATCACTTGTATCACACACACAAACCAAACCACCTACAACAATCAAGCATCAAACAACTTGACATACAGCTCGACTAGGATTTCATCACCTAGTAGTCACCTTACCTTTCCTGACAATCCTACTTGGAGGTCATTACCAAGGGGAGAACCAACTCATCTCTCTGGTTGAGTGTAAAATTTGAAAATTGATATATATTGGCTAAGCACCTGACACCCTTATCACTGTGGTGTGTGAAGTGAGGGGTATGCCCAAATATCAAGCCACATATTGATTCCCAATATAGATCCTTTTGAGGTACTTAAACACCTAAAACTAACCATAGATTTATTATCTAATACCTGTTTTACAAGCCAATTTGAATCACATAATTTATTACAAAGCTTAAATCATAATTAATGTACTCTTTAGTGTGTGTCTAATTACCTTGATCATTTTTTGTCTTCTCTATGTTTGAGCTATGAGATTATTTTTGTATTCTCTCACTAGTAATGAAGGTACCTAACATAATAAAATCCATCACTAAACCAATCAACCTCTTCTACCTCCTCACCCATGGAGTACATATCTAAACTAGAGAAATCTCCTCATCCTTTAGGAAGTCCTATTTTCCTTGGGCAGTTCCCTAAGGAGATACAAACTTTACCACTTTCTTAGACAACAACCCAATTTCCCTCTAACATTATCTTGCATGGTTCTAACTTACCAGCAAAGAAGGAACCTAACAGAATAAAACCCATCACTAAACCAATCAACCTCTTCTACCTCCTCACCCATGGAGTACATATCTAAACTAGATAAATCTCCTCATCCATTGAGAAGTCCTATTTTCCCTCAGGCAATTCCCCAAGGAGATACAAACTTTACCACTTTCTTAGACAACAACCCAATTTCCCTCTAGAAAAATCTTAACACCTCATCTTACCATGTCCCTATTTTAGTTCCATTTATGGATCCTCCTTATAGCATGCCATCCCACCTTATGGGGGATGATTGTATTGCCATAGTCACCACCCAACCATTGACCACTAAAGCATCTTGATCTACCAATAATCCCTTTGATACCACTATGGAAAATCAACCCACTCAACCTACCAATACCTTTACACCTTCCACCCCTACCAATAACTCCTCTACCTTAGGATCAACCCAACCATTAAATACCTATACTCCACTCACCATGGGAGTACCTACTACTAGAATTTACAACCTTCCTTTGGCTACCCCAAATCCATTAATTACTACTCCACTTCAAAATTTTGTGGTGTCTATACCTTCTATCTTACCATCAATCAGTACCAAAGTCACTACCTATCCTTTGACTACAAACCCAACCATAGCTCCTACCCAACCCACCCTGATCCCTCAATAGGTTTCCATTGCACCAAACCTAGGCTACAGCCTTAACCCACAAGGGCATGTACCTCTACCTACTACCCAACTACCTACATCCACCTACCCTTATGTGGCATCTACCCAACCGCCCATATCTATATACCAATATGTGGCAACTTCTCAACCTCTTACCAATTATCAATATGTCACCCAACCATAATAATAATATGCACCTCATAACCTTTTAGTTGCACAAACCTAAAAATATATAATTAAAATGCTAATGGATAAAATGATAACTCTATAATCATCCATTTTAAAAGCTCACAACATCTTATCATATGACCAGATATGCAACCAGCCCATTCACCCATATGTCCCTATTAAACCATATCCTCCTTAGTCAGAGCTTCTAAAATTTAGTAAATTTTAGAGCAAGGAGGACCCCCAATAACACCTCAAGGCATTTAGGCATTCATGTTATATGATTTCTTATGATTATCCTCTCCTTCTTTGGACCTTCCCTATGTCTTTATCAGGGCTGACATTGGATTGGTATAGTGACATAACCAAAGATTATCTCTTGTCTTTCACCTAGCTATCCCAAACTTTCTTGGATCACTTTTCAATAAACATCTCCAAGAAATTTTCCATCACTAACCTTTACTCTATCCAAAAATTTGATGATGAATCTATTGTTGATTGTATAGCCTGCTAGAGAAGGTTAATCAATCAACTTTATTTATCTTTACCCCAAACTAAAATAATATAACTTTTTTCTTGGGCATGTGCCAAGAACATATCTTCTACATTGTGTGTTCATAGCTTTAGAACCTTTGACAAAGATTTTACCCTGGCACGTAAACTAGAGAACATGGCCATCGATGAAGGAAAGTTAAAGTTGAAAAACAAAACCCCTACCTTCAAATCTAATGAGGCCTCTTATTCTAAACCAAGAAACCAAACCAATATCAATAATAAGAACAATGAACTAAGAATGTGATTATAATTAAGACCTCTCCTCCACCATATATCAATCAACCAAATTCTTCTAACTCCTCAAATCAAATCATGAGGAACTAAAACTAAAACAATCAGAAGTAATTTACTCTATTTGGGGAATATTATATTTTAGTCCTAGAGAATTTACTAAAATATAATATCATATAGCTTCTTCCCATCAAACCCCCTCAATAATTTGATTCTTCTCATCCTACATCTGGTTGGTATAATGAGAATGACCTATGTGCTTTCTATCGTGTAGTTGGGCATGACGTTATTAAGTGTAATACCCTCAAAAACATTATCCAAAACCTCATTTACAATGGGGAAATTGTGTTGGACAACCCCAACGCACCTTTAAATCAAGCTCTTGACATCTTCAAGCAACCTTTTCCAAATCATGCACCTTAAAAAAATGAGAATAACAAAGTGGAGTCTTCTCATGATGCCCATATAATCAACATGGTTCTTGATACACTCATAGCTGAAGAACCTACCACCCAATCTATCTGTTCTTCACCATGTCCACTTATTGAGGTAATGGAGTTACCTTCTCTTCATTTAGAGACCTGAACCAAATAAGTAACTTTTTCACCTCCTTCACTTATTAAGGTAGTGGAGTCATCAACCCCTCCTTCGACTAACATACCAGAGAAAGCAACCTTCACCACTTTAACTCCTCCCTCAACTACCAACCAATTCATTTCCCCTTTAGAATTCATTCCCAAGGAAGAAACTACCATATCTACACCTCCCATAGAGGAACCACCCATCCAAACCTTGCATCCTTTGATTGAGGAAAAGGATTAGGTCACCATTCCCCTTTCTCAACCTATGGGTTTATCTTTTAAGTCCACTACCCAAGGAACAAAACCAATCTATAAACCATTCTTTAAATTAGTTCAAAGATTGGAATTTATCTCCAAACCCAACTTAGATCGGGCCACCTTTTGATAGTAATTAGGGCTTCCTTATATCACCAAATAAGAACCTCCAACCAAATCTTTGATATACCAACCCACCACTTCTATTATCTAGCCTACTATCAAGTCAACTAAACCAATAAAAACCTCTACCAATGCAACTATCTCTCAACCATCCAAAGCAATGAAATCCCAAATATCTAATCATCTCCTATCACTTCAAACAAACTAACCAAAAACCTTGGAATTTTCCTTATATAGAGCCTTAATCACCCATATTTGAAACTAGAGCTAACCTCACCAAACCCATCAACCAAACACCAAACTAAATCAACCAAGGAGGTGAAACCACCAAAAGGCTAGAAGGTCAAACTTTTACCTCCCTCAACCTTGTCCTCTATTTTGGGGCCTCATCCTTCAACTTTAATTTGGAAGCCAACTATCTCATCTAAAACCCAACCACAAATTTTGGTTACGCCATCACTATTGATTTCTAACATGCCCATCTTCATCGAGCCATCAATAACCAAACTAGCTACCTTGAAATCTTTTGCCTCTAACTTATCAACTTCCTTACTTAAACCAAAATCATCAATTAAGAACACCACCTTAACCGAGACCTCTACCACCAAACTTGTTTCTAAAATGACTTCCATCTCAACCACTAAGGCCAAAACCGCTACACCCTCACCACCTTTAGCTGAGTCTTACTCAACTATTTTCCAAAGGTTATTGCAAGCTTCTTGCTTGACCTTACCTCCTATCAGACCATTTGACCCTCTTGGTCCAAAACCAGTCTAGTATAATGAATACCAAGTATGCTCTTATCATAGGACACCCGTGAATGACATGAAGAAGTGCAAATATCTTCAAACCATAATCTATCATCTCTATGATGAGGATGATCTATTATCCGATGAACCTCCCATGAGCCTGCTACCAATACAAAAAACAAAAACCAATACCTAATGCCTACCTACTCCCCCACTCTCACCTCAAAGTGATAGGGAACCAAACCAATATCCTACCCAAACTCTTCCCTCTATCCATACTATCCATGTGGTCACACAATCACTTCAACAAAAGGATAAGGGGAAGGTGAAAGTGTCCATCCCATAGACATACCCATCTTCCACTTCCCAACCAAGTCAAATTCAAACATCTTCACCTTCAGCCAAACCCAAGGTATTTATCTTGGGTACCTCTTAATCTAACCCCTTTAAATCAATCAGAAGAGTGGTTCTTAAACAAATTTACCAAACCTCAATAAAGATGAGCCTATACGAATTGATGTCTACCTCACCTCATCATCACCAAGTAATGATAGAGGCATTGTAATAAATAGAGGTCCAACCTAAAGACCCTCAACCTTTAGCAGCCTTTGTTGGCACTCTCCAAATTTCTAGCCTTGACACCTTCAAGGATTCAGAAATACCTTCTATCCACCCTGATGACCCAGATCCCCCTATTTTCATCATTACCTACATCAACCAAACTTGTATCAAATGGGTTATGATTGATGGGGGAGCCAGTATTAATATCATCTCCTCCTATGCCTATGATCAAATTAAACTACCAAAAAATGTCATGTTTGAAACCTAAGCCATCTTCCAATACTTCAACAATACCATGGCCACTACTCTGGGAACTATTTTCCTTCACATTCGCTTAGGACCTCACATAATCCTAAAGCTCTTCTATGTAGTGGAAGGTGAATTCCAGTATAATGTTTTGTTGGGATGAACCTAGATCTAATCCATGAGTTGTGTACCCTCTACCCTTCATCATTACTTTAAATTTGAGTATGAAGGTTAGGTTATCACTATACAATCTAACCCAAGTCCCTTTTCATCATGAAACATGACTTATCGACCCAATGGCATCTTCATACCTCTATATAACACACCCTCATTAGCTAAAGACAAGATCTTAACCACAAAATGTGAATCCATATCTTCTTATAACAATGAGGCATCTACTAGATCATCAATCCCATTAGATTAAAACCCCACCATAGACCCCTTGGAATCAACATTCCAATGTCTTTCACTTGGGGAATATCGCCTCTTGACCTATTGGCAGTTTTTGGCCCACATACTAAAGCTCTTGCATGGTTTGATGAAGCAGTGGATCAAAATATTAGAGGAGGATCCAAGTAGGTTTTCAAGGATCTAACAATAGTGTTCAAGGATAAGCCTGCAAGCTAGAAGCTAAGTGCAAAATCTTTTATTCAGTTAAGTCTTTACTTGTTCATTATTTTAGACTTTATGGGGACTAAGTGTTTCTTTTATTTTGGGCCCCTTTTTGGATAAGTGTTAAGTGTTGAATTCTTTCAGACAAGTTGTCTAAGATAGAGTTTTCAGAGGGATAATTCTTTCGGATAAAATGTCTGAAGCAAAATACAAGGACTAAATTCTTTTAGGGAAATTATTTTACAACAATTTCCCTGAAGACCTATTTCTTTCAAGCGAATTATTTCAGACATTTTGTCTGAAACAAAAGGCCCGAAAGATTTTTATCTCAAAAAGGTACATTTTCAAGATTTCTAAAAGGGGCATTTTTTTAAAATGTAAAGGGCACTTTTCTCGACAAAAAGGAGCACTTGAAAAAGTTGACGGTTCATTTTAAATAACCAAAGGGCATTTTCAAAAGCTTCAAAGGGTACTTTCCCTTTAGAAAAGGGCATTTTCAAAGTGGTTGACAGATACTTTTCCTTCAAAAAAGGCACTTATCCAAAGGACTTTTCAGAATTTTAAGGGTCTTTCTCAAAAAATCCAAAGTTTAAAACGTTTGAAAAAGAGTCTGTAGAAATTGTTCAAGCAGATTATCCGAAAGAAAAAGACCCACAATAAAGTATCTAAAGAAAACATGATGTTCATGCCAATGTCAAATTTTAAGCTCATAAAATATCCATTGGGATTCAAATATCCCATGATTGGCCTGTAAACATCAAAATCTGAACCCTTACAATTAGCCATTTGGGTTTATATGGACTTACATCGACATAAATGGGTATAGGAAAACCAATGTCAGATTGGTTTTCCACATATAAAAAAGATTTGGCCTAGGTTTTAAAGTAGGCACTGGTAGATGAAATTAATGGAGAGGTCCTCATCCTTTGACATGACCATCATATTTGACAAATATCCACTCAACACAGAAGTAGCATGGCTCGGTCCAGATTCAGAGTTATGGGGATTTTATCCTTATACGTGCAATACAAGTGAAATATGGCATGGGGATGATATATGAAAATTAAGTGATTAGAAAATGTAGCTTGATCATTAAATATGTTCTTGGAGAAGTTCTTGTCTTCTAGCATGTTTGTTAATCAACAAGGTAGCTTGAGGTTATTGGGAAAAAATAAAGTTTCTTTTGTACAAAACAAAATAGTGCCCTAATTGGTCAAAAGGATGGTAGAGCATTCATTACAAAAAGGTAGAAACTTAGCTTTCATGTCTCAAACAAGCTCCCCTCTTCCTTTCTCTCTCCCCCTTTTATCTCATCCCTTTTTTCTATATATACATTATTTTGAGCTTAAAAAAATATCCCTCGACTGTCGATAGAGTCACTCTATCAAAATTGCTTTGTAACACTCTCTTGAAGCAATGAGATGAATTTTATAATTTTGTTTTGAAGTCAAGTATAGATTATTTGAGTTTAAATTTCAGATGTATGTCTCTTTTCATCATCTATAGATTCTCTACGTATCTTGATTTAATTCATTTGGCTCCTTGCAGGTTGTGTGAAGTGTTAGACATTGGTCCTTTTCTTGAAGTGTCACAAGTTTATAGTGTCTCATATAGACCTATTTCTTCCTATCCTTCATATTGTAGGGTTTCCCTTTGACCTCTACATAAAATATTTATGCTGTGGCCTTGAGATATGATCAGATTAGTCTATGTATTGATTAGGTTCATTAGTAGTTGTTAAGGTTTCCCGATTGAAAGTGGATCATCTCATATTTTGGTGCATCACCATCTTTAGTTTAGATTTACCTTTCATGTTATCTTTCTCCCCCTTTTCCTTAGTTAACAGTATATTTTAGAGTGGGAAATGAGCTAAAGTGAAGCATCTGAGGAGCTATCCTCATTAAAAATCATAGAGGTTTAACTTCACTATAGGATACCCACATCTTGAGGTTTCTCCAATTTTGTAGCTAGAGGTGAGAGAGCTTGAAAAACTATCTCACAAGGGTGCAATTCTAGCCTAAAACATGACCCTTGATGCCTTACCTACTCCCCATGAGTATGGGAAACTTGACCACCAACCCTGTTATGACCCCAATATTATAATAATTATTCCTTTTGGACCCTCAACTTATCAAACCAATTTCATTTATGGGGGACTTGATAAACCCCTGGATGCTTCTGCTACCTCCTTTTCACACTAACCATTCACCTCCAATTTTTCCTATCTAGATAAACTAGAGTTCACTAAAACATACCTCTATAGGTGTGCTTGGAAGGAATTTAGCCTAGGTTGGTATGAACATGATCTGCATGAGTTAATTCCAATCAAAACCCAAAAACCCCTTGAAAATCATGACCTCAGTTTCATGCCACATAAACAACAAACCAAGCCACCTCCCTTTACCATCATTGATGAGGACATTCCATCCTCATCATCCATCCCACCATCGATAACTAAATATTCTAACATCACTCTCCCTAGCTTTTTTTTATCAACATGGTCAACCTCAGACCCCTAAGTTATCAAAAGGATGGGGTGACCCTAGTTATCCCTATGATCCATCCTAAGATGATAGGAGAAGACTCTCCTATCATTAATACCTTTTTGTGTTAGGATGATGATTCTATTCTCACCTATATTAGTGTGCTAGATTCATTTATTCACAAATCCCTTACTTTAGAGGCTTCTACCATGCTGAATGAATCCATAATAGATATAAACTTGGGAACTCTAGACAACCTCTGCATTATCAAAATTGGCCAATCATTAAATTTTGAGGAACTTTGAGACTTTCCCTCCTTCTTACAAGACTGAAACATAGTATTTGCTTGGTCTTACAATGACATGTCAAGAATGGACCCTTCCATCACTACCCACAACATAGTCACCAACCATAATGCCAATACTGTTAAGCAAAAACTTTGATGAATGCACCCTCATATATCCCTTCTCATCAAAGAAGATCTTCAATGTCTCTTATCCATAAATTTCGTTCAACCCATTAAATACCCCCAATGGGTCTCTAATGTCATACCTATCACCAAAGCCATAGGGAGACTATGCATTTGTGTGGACTTTCATAACCTCAACCTTGCTTACCCAAAATATGACTTTCCTCTACCAAGCATTGGATAACTACTTGATCTTATAGCCATCCATGAGATGTTATCTCTCATGAATGGATTCTTAGGATATAATCAAATCCTAATTACCCTTGAAGATCAACACAAAACTACCTTTATCACTCTATGGGGGACCTTATACTATAGAGTCATGCCCTTTGGTCTAAATAACACTGGTATAACCTACCAATGTGCTATGACCTATATCTTCCATGACCATGTCCACAAAATCATCAAGGACTATGTTGCTGACCTTCTTGGAAAATCCAAATATTGTAAGGATCATTTGGCCATTCTCAAAATTATTTTTGAGCAACTCATCCATTACCATGTCTACCTTAACCCCAAGAAGTGCATTTTTGGGGTCTTATCAGGAAATTTCCTTGGCTTTATCATTTGCCTTCGGGGAATCAAAGTTGATCCTACGAAAATCAAATAAATCCTCAATATGCTTCCTCTAATCAACCTCAAGCAAATCCTAAGTTTTTAGGGGAAGCTCCAATCCATTCATCACTTTATCTCTTAGCTCTCAGACTAATGCCAACCCTTCCATCACCTTCTGAAGAAGGATGTATCTTTTAAGTGGAAGACTATCAAAAGGCCTTTGATTCACTTAAAGAGTAACATTTGTCTCCACCTATCCTCTCCCCTCCCAAGGATGATCAACCTTTATATCTTTATATCTCCACCACTGACCACTCTCTAGGGGCCATGCTTGCTCATATAGATGAATAACATAAAGAGAAATCCCTCTACTACATCATTTACATGTTTATAGAATACAAAACTTGATACACCCATATTGAGAAGCTTTTCCTAGACTTGGTTTTCATGGCCACCAAACTCTGCCACTACCTTCTCAACCATAAAACCTACGTCATAACCAATACTAATCCAATCAAGTATATACACTCTAAGCCATACAAAAACTAATGTATGGCCAAATGGATCCTGCTCTTAGCTAAGTTTAACATTGAGTTCTTTTAGCAGAAGTAAATTAAAGGGTAAGTCATTGCCAACCAATTGGCTAATGCACCATTAACAGACAATCAACCTCCTCCTCTCGAGTTTCTCAATGAGTCCATCGTGACCCTAGCTTAGGTAAACTTCACCTATCAAGTGACCATGTTCTTTAATGGATCAAAGTGTCAATATGGTGAAGGAACTAGCATTATCATTATTCCCTTTCATGGTGAACCTCTTACTTTATCCTTCAAGCTAGATTTCAAATGTACTAATAATATGGCTAAGTATGAATCCCTAGTCATAAGCCTTCAAATTGAATTAGCCTTGGGATTCAAAATGATCAACATTTTTGGAAACTCTCAACTTGTGGTCAATCAAATCAATGGCTCTTACTAGTTTAAGAATGATATTTTTAAATAATACAAACAATTAGTTGACTTGCTCTTAGCCTCATTTTAATACTACCATATCCAAGCCACCCCATGATATACGAACAAGTTCATTGATACCATGGATTCCTTCTCTTCTCAAATCCTATCAACACCCTTTGACTCTAAACCATTTATCATTATCCATAGACTTGTCCATCCCTCTTATGTGAAACTAAATTCTCCCACCATCTTTAATGTGGAGGAGACCCAACCTGATCTTTAGTATTAGTATAACTTTAAATATCTCAACCTTGAAATCATTTTCTCTGGTATTTTTAGGAATTCTTAGAGAGCATTTATGTAGATTACCTCATGTTATACCATTCTAGGGGGATTTTTTATAAACACAACTTTGATGGTCTCCTCTTCTGCTACCTATGTAGTCACGAAACCTCTCATGCTATCAAAGAAATGCATGATGAGATCTATGGGGGACACTTTAGTGGCCTCACCATTTCTAAATGCATCCTTTATCTTGGCTATTATTGGCGTACCCTTAACCAAGACTGCTGTGATTATGTGAAATATTATGTTAAGTACCAACAACATGCCAATTTATATCACACACCTAGCCATAGTCTTCACGAATCCACATATTTTTGGCCCTTATCACAATGGGGTCTAGACCTTATCAGTAAAATCAACCCCTATTCTTCATAGTGACATCATTATTTCATCATTGTGATTGAATATTGTACTAAATGGGTAGAGGCTATTCCTCTATTCTCAACCAAAGATGAAAATATTTTCAACTTCATCAATCATCACATCACCTACCATTTTGATGTTCCTCACAAAATTATCGTCAACAATGGTAAATATTTTTAAAACAAAGTCCAAGGTCTTTGTGATACATTCAACATCAAGTTAAGTTTTTCTTCACCCTATCATGCACAAGCTAATGGATAGGTGGAAGTCTCCAACAAAACTCTTAACAACATGCTAACTAAAATGGTCACTACATTTGGTTTGGATTGGAATTTTCACATCCCTTTCACCTTATGGGCATATAATACTAGCATCTAAACCCCTATGGGTGCTACCCCATTCTCACTTGTGTTTGGAGTAGAGGTTGTCTTACTTCTTGAAGTCCAAATTCCTTCACTTTACATATCCCTTTAGGATATCATTTCTAAAGATGATTATCATCAACACTATTTATCCCAACTTGAGCTACTTGATGAGTGTCATTTATCCACCCTCACCCACATTCATGTCTATGAATAATGAACCAAACATTCTTATAAAAACACCTTAAAGTACAAGAATTCAATATCTAAGACCCCATCCTAAATGAAAATCAACATGTCACAAATACAGTGAAAAGCAAGTGGGATAAGTTTGCTGTCAATTGGCTTGGACCTTATAGCATAACCTAAAATTATGGATCGAGAGCTTACCGGTTGTCCACTCTTGAAGGAAACCTAGAACCTGAGCCCCTCAATGATTCACATCTACGTCCTTTCTTTTGTTAAAATGGATCAAACTCACCTTTTTCTAACTTAAGCTCATCCCCTACTTTCAAACCACATTCATCTCCTCTAATTTAGGGGGAAACTGATTAAAATTGAATCATGTGATCATCTATCATAATCATTACCCTAATCTTGAGTAATGGGTACCGTGGCTCTACCCATGACATGATTCTCATGGTACTTTACCCCTTTCTTAGGACATATTCCTTTGATCATTGTCACCTAAACCTATTTAAACTTAATCAACCTTCTTGTAATTTTTAGTTTTTCCTTCATAAAGGTGAAACTTTAAACCTATATAATCAATTTTATGTCAAGAAATAACCAAAAGCAAATTCATAAGTAAAAACAATCATGGGTCATTCCTAACATTCACAGACTACTCCCTTAAAGGACAAATGCTGAAAACATATCAAAAATTGATCAAAATAATGTAGACTGATCCCTTGAAGGATATATATCAAAAGCATTAAACAAAGCACACAAGATTAGACCACTCCCTTGAAGGATGGCTAAATAAAGCATTTATCAAAGCATATCAATTTCTTAGAAGCTTCCTATATCGATTAGCTTCCCCAAACCTCCCAAGCAATAACAAAATAAGTAAAAGACCCATTATCAAGCATCAACAAAATCTAAATAATTTTAAAATACACAATTGGTTCTCATAAGCAAAATAATTTTGAAAGCCGCAATTGGATCTCATATTTAGAATTCCCACATCGATCAGTCTACACCTTATATGACATACACTTGTTTATACCGACTCTTTGGTAACCTTCAAATGAGGCATGCTAGTCTCACAAGAAGGTTCCATTTTCATCTACCTCCCCTATATGCATTGTAAGTAAGGGATTTTGAGCTTACTTGACATTATGTGATCAAGACACATTTTTAACCAACTAACGAACACTAATGCAAAACATTCAAAGGGTTAATGTTCCTTAAACCAATCCAAATTTAGTTTGATTTAGTCCTCACCAAAGAAGAAGCATTGTGCCCTCTTCTTAGCCTCTCATACTTGTTGATATATTCACCTAGGTGTTTGTCTCTTGATTATCTTCTCTTTCTCACATCTAGTTTTGTTATTTAACTTACTTTATGTCCTTCACTTCAATCAAAATGACCATAATCATAACCACATCACATACTATCATAATCAAAATCCATAACAAAATCATAATGTCAACATCACAACATCATCATTATATAATGAACAAAATAAACATCATTAGCATAAACCATATGCATGAACATAATCATATCCATTAAACATCATAACATTCATGAACAAACAACAATAAACCATTTTTCACCACACGTCTAAATCTAAATGAGGAAGCATATACTCATTAAGTTTTGGCATGACCACAATGATCATATCAATATCATACACATGATCATCTCATACATGAAAATAAACCATCACATCCATACACAACATCATCAAGCACCATAGTCACAAATTTCATAAAACATCATCTTAGTCATCAAAAAGCATCACATTCTTATCATAATCACATGAGATGGCATCAAATCCATAACTAAACATTATCATAAACATGAATACAGAGACATATCATCACATGCCTAGATAGGTGAGTCCACATTCACATCATCATGAACATAACCATAATAAAAAATACTCAACATAAGCATCACAACCATGAACCATAAGCAATAGACAAAGATCATATCTATAAATCATAAGTCTATAACCATAAACATAATTATGTATACAACAATATACATCTCTCTCTCAAAATAAATATACATCTCATCGCATCAGCTCGTAGGCTGATATCAAAATCATATACATCAACATATGTAATGTATCATAATCAAGATTATGCCTTTGGGGCACCACTACGTCCTGGTGCCTATCCTCCCAAGGTCCCTACCTATCCTCCCATAGATGTAGCCCATTGATCTGGTGTCACCATGCCAACACCTCCAACTAAACTAGACATGTACTCACCCCATAAAGTCTCATCAAGATAATGTCTCAATACTATAGCCTCATAATAGTGGAGCTCCTCCACTATAGCTATATACCATGCCATGGGGATAGTGCTTTGTGGTCTTGTAGATGTTGTTGCTTCTCTTCTAACCTACCTTAATAATTCTCTCTTCTAGGTAACCAAGGATAGCATAGCTATGGCCTGGTCCCTCCCACATGTGACTATATCCACTTGACCCTGTACCATTGCAAACTAACCCTATAGTTCTAGTACAAATGCTTATGTCATAGCTAATGCCACTCATGCATGATCTTTATCTATAATCATATCTATTCATCTGGGGCAACCCCATGTACCTAATCCTATTGAGCAGTTCTCCTAGCTAGATCCACATCCATCACCTACTACCCACCATCATTACCCCCAAAATTAGTTGTAGTATAGAGTACCTAGTACCATATAGGTTACCCATATACAAAACCCACATCATCTATCTCAGCCCTAGCTAGTAGCTCTTCATGATTAATGAAAATCTAAACTAGCTTTAGCTCTGAGAGTAGAAGCTTTACATCCTCCTGCCTACACCTCAGGAATGGACCCAGAATACCCTACACTAGGCCAAATTGTCACTAAACCTTGTCAAAAGGAATAAACTCTGTCTCACCCTCTCTCCTACCAAAGATCTACCTATAGCTCTATAGGGATAATGTATGCCTCTTGTAGTGAGCCCACTCTAGAAATATCACATAGGGTCCCTAGATCATGTCTCTAACAACCAAGACATATAATGCACCTCTAAACCAATCAATGTCATGAAACCTATAGACACCAAAATTACATCACACACACGTGCATAACTCCCTATGTCAAAACCCCCCTAAACTCATTTTAATAATAACAATTAATCTCCCTAACCCATACTTTTACCCCTCACACATTTAATTAATTTAAAATACTTAATTAAGTTAATTAAAAACCCCTATTTCCACCTTACCTGGCCACGTCGCCCTATGACTAATTCTCCCATGATGAGTCACCTCAAGACCTAGTCCCCTCATCCTAACTACCCAAGACTTATTCCCACTCCCAAACTAAATTCTTAAACAACAACTTCCTTTCTAACCTCTTATTTTTACCATTTTATAATGGGTGTCACACTTGGAAAACAAAAAAATATAAAATAGGCCAAGAATAGAAAGGTTTACCTATTCTAGGGCCATTGACTTTGGTCAACCCACGACTGATGTCAGTGGGATACCTGCCAACATCAATGGGATCAACGATGTCGAAAATATAAGCTAAACTCTAAACTATGTTTTAGGTTAATAGAAATTAAGAAAATCAATTTTTGCTCTCGTTTAGGCTCTCAACATTCTATTTTTTGACATCCAGGCTTACAATCACTCTACGTAAGTCAATCACCATTAACAACTAAGCTCTTGAGGACCAGTAACATCCACTTGTTCTCTCTATTCAGGTATTTAGGATTGGACTCCAAAATAGACACCATCAACCTAACACTTATCATTTAATAACCACCATAGCTAAGTATATCAATGATACTATAGGTCATTTAAATATTTATTCTTCTATTTATTTATATCTACCCTACACTACTTTATGCACTTCTAACCATACCCCCATGAGGGAATTACAAAGCTTCATTGCTTGTTTCCCCTTACATGCATACCAAACCTCTGACCAGACTTAACCAAACCATAAATTCCCTCTCCTAGCTCCCTCAACCTCTCTGACATGATCCAAACCATTTCCCAGACCTAGAAAAGCAAGCCTTCTGCAATCTCCCAGACAATTATTACCCCTACCAACCTCAGTAGCCTAACTAACATCAATCACCTCACTACCAACCTCAGTAGCCTAACTGATATCGGTCACACTCTTATCGATGTTGGTGACTATCAATTCCCTAACTTCTTCAAAACCTACCCAAATAACTTCTAAAACACCAACAAAACACCTCACTTGCACCCTATCACTCTCTGATACATATAAGTTGTTAAAAATGGTAATTTTATCTCTCTTTTACTCTTTATTTACCTCTCTTTTAGTTATTAGTTATTTTTTTACCTCTCAAAATTAGAGTGTCATCTCTAGGGAAGTTTCACACTTCCTAGAACAAACACGTAGCTTGGTAGCCCACTCATTTATCTGCTAACAAACATCTTGTGGTAGTGCTTTCTTATTTGCAGGTAGTCCTCCCAAGCCAAAGAGGAGTACTCATAACATCTAGATATGGGTCGTAAACTAAATATAGGTTCATTCTAATCACTTATCCCCATCCTTCCCTCTATTTTATGTTAGATTTAAAATAAACAAAATTTAGTGAAATAAAACCCTCCACCTGGTCCTGAAAGGGAAAAATCATCTCTCTACTGCATGAATCCAACTCTGAACTCCATCTATGTATACCCCTCCCATGATAGCCCCATTGTTCTTAGCATTTGGATGTGCTCATAAGCCCATTAGTGTAGAAAAAATCATATGCTGATACTATACCTCTTATGAGCTTTGAATCCCCACAACTCCTTGTATATCTAATCTAGCAACATAGGCACCCAATCGAACACTATGTAGCCTAATAACATCTCAACTAATACCCCCAACACCAAATATGGGAACCTCCCATTGGTTAAATTTGGTATGGAAAAACATGAGATTGCCATCATCATCATTATAAGGATCTACCTCTCACCTTTGGCCCTCTGATATAATAGAGTATAGATAAAACCTATGACATTCCACCTAGAAAAATCATGGTTATCTCCATATAATAGCTCCATAAAATCATCTCTCTCCTCCCTCTCAATGTGATAAATTAAATCACCCTGTATGGGTAGCCAAATAATCCTATGAACATCCTTAGGTAAGACCATCATCTCACTTGTTAGTAAAAGGAAGGTGTTCATGGTAGGATATCATCTCTTGATGAGTGCCATAATCATTATCATTTACTGTGGCATGTCCAGATAATGCATCATAACACTGAGGCCCACTTCCTCTATATGATCCTAGTCAACAATAACCATACCTCAATGGATCTCATCAAAGATGTGAGGCACCCAATCCCACATTTAGATATGCTCTCATTCCTAAAATTTTCAAATGCAAACAAACTTAGTTCTCTATACTATTTTTTCCTATGAACTTAACCCATTACACTTTCCTCTTATGCTACTCAAAGCATTTGCCTACTTTAACCTATACCTTTGCCTTATCTCTCAAGCCAAAACCCTTAACCTAATCAATAAACATAATCAAAATTACCTACTAAACATCAAAAATAACTATTTATACCTTCATCTATTTATTTCACCTTAACCTAGGACATAACCTTTGACCTTAACCTTCACTATTAACCTTTAACTATTACCCATTCAACCTACTGAATCAATAAATAACCGTACCATTCAAAAAATCAAAGTCAATAACCCATTAAACTTAACCTCAATTTTTTTTAAGAATATCCATAATTGGCTCAACCATCAATGGTCATGGTGACCACCGATGGTTAGATGACTAACTTCCATCAGCTATCGACCATCAATGGTTAGGTATGACTATCGATGGTCACTATGTGTGACTATCAGTGGAATACCTATACCCTACCTACCCAAAATCCCAGTAAAAAACCAAAATCAAACCATAAATTACTACCTAATCCTACCTCTACCCTCTATTAACTAACCTACCTTGAATAATTTTGAACTTCACCCATGAATTTGACCAAAACTATCAAACCCTACAACTAGGTAAAAACCCAACCCACCCAACCAAATAATAGCAAAATAACTAAATCCAAATTTAACTAAATCTAACACACTCAAAATACTCTATCAATTGAATACAAAACCTACCTCATTCATTGACCATCATCAAGAAGGAATCTTGGGACCCACTACCCGATGATGTCCTCATCTACCTTGCATCCTAGTTCAGTCAACACTCTGATGCTCTGATGCACTTAGTCAACTTGTCACCCAACCTTACCCACTAATCTACCATAGAAATTCTCTTGACAGATGCCAAAGAGAAAAAACCAATCCAAACTTCACAAATGAGTGAAATTGAATCTTGATGGCACTTTTTACTTCACCCTTTTAGGGTTTGAACCTAATCATTGATGGTTACGGTGACTGCTGACAATCAACTTTAAGACCCTTGACTATCAATGGTCAAGATGTTAGCATTTTTGATTTTGAATTAAGAAACTAATTTTTGGCATACCCAACTCAGTGCCCACCTATGGAGATTACCTTTTTTGCCCACCTCAACCAATGACCATGTCACCTCACTACTGACCATTTTGGCCCAAACTAGCATGCATTATTTGACAACCTTGCCTTGGTCCTTTTGAATACATAGATAAAAATTACCATGTTGAAATATATATATATATATATATATATATATATATATATATATATATATATATATATATATATATATATATATATATATATATATATATATATATATAGTGCAGTCATGAGTTTTCGAGGTAAGAAGTGCTCCCAAGAAGACAAAAATTAGTTGGGTATGAAAAAATTATCATATATATATATATATATATATATATATATATATTTATGATAATTTTTTCATACCCAACTAATTTTTGTCTTCTTGGGAGCACTTCTTACCTCAAAAACTCATGACTGCACTAGACCAATTTATGTCTTCTCAGGAGAACTTCCTACCTTATATACTTGAAACACACAAACCTTACTTAGGAGACTTGCATTTATGAGTGTACCCAATCACCATGCTTAAATGTGGTCATGTGATCTACTTGTCACTTATCCTTCTAGTACCGACCTTAATTTTTACCACCTATGACAATCTAATCAATGCATGATCTTGGCTATCACACTTAGTCACACTTTGTGCACATATTTTCACTTTAGTTCCTAACCTATCAACCACTACCTTAACCAATTATAAAACTAACACATTATTTTGTTTCACCTCATCACTTCTTGGTTTGAAGGGGAATACCTCCTTCCATACTCGAGGTAACTGAACCTTTGACCCACAATCTATTTTTGTTTTGTAGGTTGTTGATATAAACTGCATAAATAAAAAGGGGTAAATGTAGATACTATAAATCCACACATTATAATTCTGAGTATCGAAACACCCCTAGACCACTTTAGGACCCCCTTGGGCCCAACCTTGACCTTTTGATCGATAACCAAACCTAATTCTAGTCAGCTTGACCTACTAATTGAACCCACCTTTTTAACCCAACTTACCTTTGACCCTCAACCACTGATTTTCACCCTAACTATCGATGGTCACTATGATTAATGACAATCATGTTTCACCATCTAAACCACTAACTACCACATCACTCTACCTTGATTTTTTATAAATATCTCATCTAATTTGTGTGCAAGCCAATGCATGTGCAAGTTATATTTAGACAACAAGTTTGAACCTACACTTCCACCTCTTCTTTTTGCCTATAAGAAGAGAGGGGTAGGAGGTGAAAAAGGATAAAAAACTATCAAGAGATTTTGTATCTAGAGTTTATTTTATAGGTATTCTTTGAATGATCCAATAATCCAACCATCATGATAGAGAGCTAAAGTGATACCATCCATTAGTTAATAACCAAGTGCCTTTACCAAAATCACTTCAAACTCCATCAATAAGTTTTTTGCCTCAATTATTCATTTGATCAACCATCTATAAGCTAAGTATCCATTTTTAATTATTCAATCACTTTGTTTGTACTTTAAAATTAGCCTAGCCTAAACTAATATCTCAAAATCTTAATACCTCATCAATAAGCCTTTTATCACCCAAACTAACTGATAGTACCCACTGATGGTCATCTCAGCCATGGATCATCTATCCCAAGCATCGATAGTTACCTTAACCATTGATGGTCACCTCAATCACTGATGGTCACCTCAACTTCCAATGATCACTATGGTACAAAATAATAACAAGCTATTTTCACCCACCAGACCTCAACCAAATCCAACTTTCTTTTCCTAGACTTACTCACAGAGCCCCGACCTATTTTTTGAACCATACTTAAGCTATTTAGCATTACTATTAACTCACTTATTTCTATAATTAATCAACTTCATAAATTTATTCATCAAGAAGTTATTGTATTCAATTTTAGTACCTTTTATCATTTATGCAAGTACTTTATCTTTTGATTTATGAACTTAATTATTTTAAAAGACATGTATTGATAGCTCTCAATGAAGCTCTTGATTTTGGGATCTAGTTAGCACTAGGAAATCTACCTAGCTATCTATCTAACCAATCATTTATTTATTTGTGTCTTATATGCAGGTCATTCCTCCCAAATCAAAGAGGAGCTCTCTACAATCATCTGATTCAACACGTGCACAACCAAATAGGTTTTTCTACCATACCCATATCTAGTTTATTTCTTCTTCTTTTTTTGGATTATAAGATGAAATTATCTAAAAAACATACCAATGTTTGATCCTTATTATTCATTATAGAATCTTCATATGTCTTGTTTAATCTTGTGGATATTTTAACTCTATTAGAATAATATCTAGCAATGTGTCCTATATTATGATAGATGTAGCAAGCAACATTTCTATATTTACCTTGATTCCATGATGACTTATCTTTTATAGCATTGGTTTTCCTAATTGATCTTTGTAGGTTGGTACTTTTGGCATGTCTTGACTTCTCATGCTTTCTCTCAAATTTTCTCAACTTGTCTTTGAGCTGTTCATGCTCAACCTTTAATGAATCTAGTTTTATCTTTAAATGGTCATATTTAACTTCCTTTGACTTACACCTTGTGTTGACCTATTATAACTAATATTTAGATCCTTGATTGTATCCTTATGGTGTTTTAAGTCTCTAAGGGTATTCATGAGCTCAAATTCAAGGTCTACTTTAGATTTTCTTTCTTCACTACCATAATAGACTTCTCCATCATACATGTTGTCTTCTTCATGTTGATCACAAGACATTGTTGTGTTATTTTGGATCACATTTCAAGTGATTAAACTTGCCTTAAAGGACCAAGATTTGATACCAATTATTGGAAGCACAACCACTAAGAGCAGGGGGGTGAATTGGTGATCAAAATTCTCATCACATCCACTTATCATCCATTAACCATTTAAACTGATATAGTGATTAAATAATGCATTTAGAACCATTCATATGAGCATGAAGTAAGAACATAAACTATGAACATAATATCTATGTGATAAATCCTCATGGAGAATAAAACCTAATGAAACATATCTTGTATAACTTGTCCTATAATACCATGAATCATTTTTAGTTGAGCACCAAACCAACAAGGAGAACCAACTTGATAGGAGGTTACAACCCCCTTGATGATAAAGTACCCATTTAATAAACACTCTAAAACTATCCACCTTGATCTTGTTTCCCTCTCAAAACTGATGATGGTATTTTGTTTCTCTATCACACTCAAATCTGCCTCTTACACAAGCATAACTATTTTATACCTTCTCAACTCAATTAGCCATTCCATAGATTGATTAGGTAAAATGGAATTGATAATAATATTTAGTAACTATATATAATATTCATGATGATTTATCTATATCCTTATGATTTTATATGGGATATCCTTTAGTTTATCAAAACTCTACCTCATTCGCTTTAGATACCTATAAATCCAACCTAGACAATTAGGCATATTAAGCCTTATTCTTAAACTTGACTCTTGATTGTACATAACTTGGTTGAAAAAAAAACTCACCACAAATGGATAAAACTTAAAATGGGTCAAATAACATGTTCAATACATTAAAAATCCACTACATATTTTAGCCACCTCTCATAATAACCAAAATCACCATTAGGCCTAGATCAGACCTAATGCAATTAGGCCTTCTCAAGAAACACATTAGACTTAGCCCTCTTAAAAATTATTAAGCATCAAAATATAGATGAAAAACTTAAAAAAAACCTCAAATAAATCCTTTATAATATCAATTTAGGTCTATTTATTCCTATTCAATACTTGGACCACATCATTAACACTACTCACAATCAAGCCGTCACACACCTAGAAGGTCTCTCTTGAACAACGAAAGAATACAACCAATTTTTACACATATACATTAAAAAAATAACATTTTCACAACCTTCATGACCTAAGGGTAATAAAAAAATTCATTAGACACTTCAACATAGAGTTTAAAGCCTCAAACTCACTTCTACAACATGACTACTCAAAACTGCCTAAATGCTCAAAAACACAGTCATGGAAATGATGACTTATAACACCTATAAATTAAATTTAATGAAATAAAAATGAGTTTAGATGATAATTAAACATCCTAATATCAACTTAAAATAAATATATTATAGGATTAAATATCGATATTGGTCTTACAGACCAATCTCATGACTTCATTGTACATAGACCTTATTGAGTTAAATAGGTCAATTTGAGAATAATTTTTTGCTTATATATAAACATATAAAAATATTATAACCAATAGGGATATGTGTTACATATATTTAAAAATAACCTAATGCAATTGGATCCATACTTAATCCATGGAAACACATCCTAATCTCATTCCCACTTCTGCTTGGTTTTTCTCACTGTTTGCCTCATTGGGTATTTTTAGAAATAGGTCAACTTCGATGACCAGTTTAACATATTTGAGGTTTGGAACCTACTAAAAAACCACCATGGTAATCTAAAAAAACTCACAATATTCAGCCTCCATCTATTGTGCAACTTTGACTTAGTCCACCTTGCCTGTTATAACAAATTTATCAGAAGTAAGGCTTTTCTTATAGGGTCCACTTACTCATATGACAAACCAGTGCCACCTAGAGATACTTGTTGAAAATTTTTTGGTCCTAAAGGTCAAAATTTGACACCCCCTCATTTTTATTTTCAAAGAGTCTTTCACATCCATGATTTGGCTAAGTCATCCCTCAGTTGCCTTGTGCAAAATACCCCTTGTCAGACCTGTTCCATAAAAAAACCAAGTGTTTACCTCATTTCATTTAACCAAGTGTATTTAAGTTTTGTCAAGAGGCCTTACTTAAGGAAATTTATGAGTATGTTCTTTCTAAGGACCTAATTTATTCTAAGTATCTTGCAAAGGTAGGGAATTTCCTTGGAGGGCACTTCGACTGCATGTAGGGCAATTGTAAAAGTTTTGAAGGGTAAGTGTCTTTGTAGAGGGCACTTGGTCAAGAAAGTAGACCATTTAATTTTTTTATGAAGGGTAATTTTGAGATCAAATGGACCTTATGGAGGGAACTTTGAGAAAGATAAGGACCATTTTCATAAGCCCAAAGGGTATTTTTAGATGGGAGAAGCCTTTGTGGAGGACACTTTAAGAAAGCAAGGGATAAAGATAAAATCTTGAAGGGCACTTGCCCTTCAGGAAAATCCAGTGCCAAAAAAAAGAATTCCTTCAGAAAAAATTTCCAAAATAATTCCTTTGGATATTTTATCCTAATGAATGTTTGGGAAAAAAGCACTGAAACAAAAGAGAGATCAACGATGATTTCCTTCGAACAAAATATCTGAAGGAATTTGAAAACAAAAGCCTAAAAACCTAAAGAATAAATGAACAAGTAGGAAAAGGAACCCAAGAGAAAAAAAATCCAAGTTTGAAGGAAAATTAGCTCAGGCAAAGACAAAGCAAAAAAGATAAAACTTAGAACTGTTCTAGTTGTTGACAAAGAGAAAGGGCAGAATTAAGGACCAATCAGAATAAGACAAGTGGCATGAACAACTCATCAAAATGATTTAATACATTTGGGTGGAAAATATCTATTGGAAACCAATAAATAAATTAGTTTTTGAACTATAGAGGAGAGCAACCCATGTTTTCATGATTCACCATTAATGCACAACCAGTTGCACCCAACATTGAAGAGAGCATGGTCTAGCCACAACAACTTGGGGATGACTTTGTTAGTTTCTAGAAGGAGTATCCCATGATTTTTTAGGCCCAAGAAAACAAGGGTGAAATTTTGGACATCTACAACATGGATCTCCCATACAAAGTTTGAATAATATGGTAACAACATGGTCTCTTGTCTCAGAAGTGTTTGACTCCAGTATGGGTCTCCTTTCCTTGTTCTGTCAGCATCTTGCTCTATATATTTGTAACTTATCATTTGAGAAGATATCTCTTAGATTGTATGGTGAAGCCCTATAGGAATTTACCTTGAATCAAGACATAACATTTTTACCTCCATTTGAGTTTGTATTTTGCATATGTCTATGGTTTTGTCTTATGTTAAGTCATTTTATTTTTTTTGCTTTCACATAATGATTCCATCATGTCTAGTGTATTGTGACTTATTTTTTTGTAGGTTAATAAGAAGTGTCCATAATAGAGTATACTTGCATGTGAACAAGCTATCACAGTGTGTCTTAGAACACCTCTGGTAGTTCTTCCTCCCTGTATCTCTATAGGACCCCCTATTGAAACATTGATGCAGAAGAGTTTCTAGTGTCAAATGAAGTGTATATCAACTTGTTCTTGGTGTAAAATGTATGTCAAATCTGAGTAGACCAACCATTTTGGTGCATCACCACTTTATTTTAGGTTATAATTTTGGTATTTCTCTCCTTTTTCATCCCCCCATTATTATTACTAGGAAATCTAGGGCCTCAAGGTGCATCAAGGGGAGCTAGCCCCTAATCTAGAGATTCATCCCTCATGTTTGTGACCCACAACAAGAGGGATGTCTCCATTGTGTCATGTGGATGAAGAGAGCTGAGCCTCCCCTTATAGGGTGCAATCCACCACAACAATAGTTTCTAGCTTGCCCAGTGGGATAGTTTGTCCAAGGAATTGAAGGATTTTTTGGTGTGTTCTTCAACTAATCATCCTTTGGAGGCATTTCAACCAACACCAATGGTGACTATGAGTTGAATTAACTAGTTAAGTAGTCTTAGTGCCATCAAGAAATCACATTTTGGTATGTATAATCCCATTGCTTAGCAACATGGGATTTGTGTTCCTTCATATAAATTTAATCAAGCTTAGGTTGTTCATGGAATCACCTCAAGCAGTTCTCCTAGTTACCCTTCACCTAGTGTAAAGGAAATAATATTGGAGTTTAAGAAGCAAGTGATGGAGATACACAGATTGGAAGAGCATAATAGATATTAGCAAGGGCTTATGTAAAAAGAGGAGTTATTTTTTAGGAAAGCTCAGGCCTTATGATCCATGAAGGAGGAAGTATAAAAATGGAAGAGTCCATTCATTCAAGGTAGTCAACCTTGTGTGACTTCTACCATTCCAAAGCATCCCCATCTTATTATAAGGAAATACCCCTCTTATGTACCAAATCCTTTCTACCAAATAACACTTGCTCACTCTAGCTCATTTGATGCATTAACCACTCCTACTCTTAATCCCTTGCACCAAGATTTTCAACACCAAAGGGAATTAGAGAAGCCTCCATGGAAATGGACCTTTTTAATTCTTTATATTGTGAATCCTCCTTTGAAGGGAATCATCCTATGCCTTTTGAAAAACATCACGCCTCTCTTCAAGAAACTCTTCCTGTGCATCAACAGTCTCTTCCTAGTCTTCCTCAACCTCCTCAAGTCTTTCGACACGATGTCAAGATTCAAAGTTGGAGGAGGGAATACCATGAACTAGCTCAGGGCCTTGGAAATGATGAAGCCACTTCCTATTCTCAAGAGAAGATTTTTAGCCCTAAGGTCATGAGTTGGAAGGAAATAATGGAATCATGGGGCAGGAAGGAGGAGTAGAAAGGTTTTGATCAAAACCTTAAAGAAGGTGAAGCTGCTCCTACTCATGGTCATCCTCATGATATCCAAGAAAGGATATTCTAAGAGATTATAGCCAAGAAAATTATAGAGTTGGAGTCCAAAATGAGGTTCTTCAGCTAAGGTGTAATGGATGGTTTAGACCAAATAGTAGATTCCATGTCTGAACACACCCCATCTACACTCCTTCAAGAGAGATATCAAGCCACATTTGCTGTAGATGAAGTGCTAGATAAATAAAAGGAAGAGAATCATTTGATTCTAGCTCAAAGATTGCTTCATCTTCCACATGAGTTTGTCCATCAACCCTCCACTCCATTCCTTCTCAAGGAGGAACCTATTTTAAAAGAGGCAAGTGAAGAAGAGATCATCCAATTTGAAACTACCCAAGAGGCTACCATGAGTAATAATGAAGATGAGATCATCATAGATTCTCCCTTTGAAGACATCATTAATAATGGAGAAGACATAGGTCATGCATACATGCATATGTTCCATCAACATGAAGAAGAGGTTGACAAACTTTATTTGTCAACAATGGATGATGAGGAATGTAAGTGTGGTGAGCTCTCTTCTCCCTTGTTTGATGAAATTTCTTGTTGATTTGATGAGGAGAATGACTATGCCATGAGACCCGAGTTAGAGAAGGATTAGGAGCATGTATTTGAACAACTAGAGACTCTTGTTTTTGAGCAAGAAAAGGAGAGGCCTATCCATCTTGATGAAAGTTTTGAAGAAGAGAGCCTTGAGTAGGAAGGTGACATTCTATGGGATGAACAAGTAGTTTGTGATCTCCTTTTAGACATCACAATAGTCACCCTTCTTTAAGAAAGCCATGATGAAGTAGAAGATTAGTTTGATATGCTCTTTAATGAGGCAGAAGGGAATAAGTCAATCCATAATGCATATCAAGGGGGTTATGAGATAGATGAGCCCTATGGTGATGAGATAGCAACCATTGAATTCTTGGTGAGATACACTAGAATGAAGGGTTGGCATGAGGCAAGATTTCAAGAGCAAGATGAATACATATATGTTGGAAGTATGTTTGACCCTGATTCATTTGGATACAAGCCAATCAAGGTGGTTGGCAAGAAGAGCAAGTCACCAAGTCTCCATTCCATTTAACTACTTTTTTGGCACCATAATTTTTCTTACCATGACAAAGACTTAAGAAGTTTTCCCTTGATCTAGGAGGGAGGAAAATGTATCTATTTAGTTGTACATAGTAGTTTGTTTTTAGTTATCTGTCTTTCAATTCCCCTAAGTGCTATTGCACATGTGTGCGTAGTTTTTTAGCCTTTGTTGTGTGTGTTTTCCTTTGTGTTTGAGGTAAAATATTTGCTAGTTCATAAGTCCTTACAAGGATATTGTTAACTTATCCAAGATGCATCTTGACTCTATGCCTAATGGACTTAGAGGCTACCAGTCTTCCCAAACATAGCAGGCATACTTCCCCTGAGAGTCACCAAATGTGTTGACCAATTTTTGGTCTTGCAGGCCAAAATTGGGCACCCCCTCCTTTTTATTTGTAAAGAGTCTTTCACATCCATGATTTGGCTAAGTCATCCCTCAGCTGCCTTGTGTAAAATACCCACTATCAGACCTGTTCCATAAAAAAAACCAAGTGTTTACCGCATTTCATTTAACCAAGTGTATTTCAGGTTTGTCAAGAGGCCTTAAGGAATTTTATGAGTAAGTTCTTTATAAGGACCCAATTTAGTCTAAGTGGCTCACAAAGGCAAGAAATTTACTCAGAGGGTACTTTGACTATGTGTAAGGCAATTACAAAAGTTTTGAAGGGTAAGTGTCTTTACAGAGGGCACTTGGTCGAGAAAGTGGACCATTTCCATTTTTTTGAAGGGCACTTCTAAGCTCAAATGGCCCTTGTAGAGGGCACTTTGAGAAAGACAAGGACCATTTTCATAAGCTTGAAGGGTAGTTTTGGATGGGAGAAGCCTTTGTAGAAGGCACTTTAAGAAATTAAGGGATGAAGACAAAATATTGAAGGGCACTTGCCCTTGGGGAAAAGCCAGTGCTAAAAGAAAGAATTCCTTCAGACAAAATGTCTGAAAGAATTCCTCTAGACATTTTGTTCAAAGGAAAGTTTAGTAAAAAAAGGTTGAAATAAAAGAGAGATCAACAATGAATTTATTCAGACAAAATGTCCAAAGGAATTCCTTCAAACATTTTGTCTAAAAGAATTTAGAAACAAAGGCTTGAAATCTTAAATAAAAAATGAATGAGAAAGAAATAAAAGGAACCTGGGAGAAAAGAAAAGCTAAACTCGAAGGAAAATTAGCCTAGGCAAAGACAAAGTGGAAAAGACAAAACTTGGAACTATTCTAGTTGCTGATAAAGAGAAAAGGTAGAATTAAAGACCAATCAGAACAAGACAAGTTGCATGAAAAACTCAGTAAAAGGAGATAATACATTTGGGTGGAAAATATATACCAAAAACTAATAAATAGATTGGTTTTAAACTATATAGGAGAGCAACCCATGTTTTCATGATTCACCATTAATGCACAACCAGGTGTACCCAGCATTGAAGAGAGCATGGTCTAACCACAACAACTTGGGGATGGATTTGTTAGTTTCTAAGAGTATCCCATGCTTTTGTAGGCCCAAGATAGTAATGGTGATGGCTTGGACATCTACAACATGGCTCTCCCATATGCAGTTTGAAGAATACAATAGTAGCATGGCATCTTGTCTCAGAAGTGTTTGACTCCAGCATGGGTCTCCTTTCCTTATTCTATCAGCATTTTGATCTATATATTTGTAACTTCTCATTTGAGAAGATATCTCTCAGCTTGTATGGTGAATCCCTATAGGAATTTACCTTGAATCAAGACATTACATTTTTACCTCCATTTAAGTTTGAAATTTTGCATATGTCTATGGTTTTGTCTTGTGTTAAGTCATTTTATTTAATGCTTTCATAGATTGATTCCACCATGTCTAGTGTATTCTGAGTTTTTCTTTTGCAGGTCAACAAGAAGTGTCCATAATAGAGTATATGTGCATGTGGACAGGGTTCCATAGTGTGTCGCAAAACACCTCTGGTAGTTTTTCCTCCCTATATCTCCATAGGACCCCCTATTGAAATGCTAATGAAAAAGATTTTCTCATGTCAAATGAAGTGTATAATAGCTTTTTCTTGGTGTAAAGTATATGTCAAAACTGAGTAGACCAACCATTTTGGTGCATAATCACTTTATTTTAGGTTCTAATTTCAATATTTATCTCCCTTTTCATCCCCCCATTATTAATAATAGGAAATATAGGGCCTCAAGGTACATCAAGGGGAGATATCCCCTAATCTAGAGATTCATCCCTCACATCTGCCACCCACAGTAAGAGGGATGTCTCCATTGTGTCACATGGATGAAGAGAGCTGAGCTTCCCTTCACAAGATGAAATATACCATGTCAACAATACCTTAAAGAGTAAAATACATGATAAAAACATAAAAATAGGTCAACTAATCCATTTTGATCCATTTTCATCAAGATATTTCATATTGGCTCACTATGAGGGTTTTAGGAGGGTTTAAACCACCTTACAGTCTTTACGATCATTCATAAAGCTTAGACCCTTAATCTAAAAACCAATGATTTAAAATTTGATCTAAGACCCTTAAAAATATACCATTAATGTCTTAGTTTATCATTAAAAGTTTATACATTACAATAAACACATGAAAGTCCTTCTTGAGTTGAGAATCCTTCATTTTGTGTACACAGGAAATCTCAAAACCACATTTCATGATTTTTCCTATAAACCATGACTTGAAACTTGATAAACATACCTAAAATAATAAGAAAAAACTCTATAAATTCTCATTTTTCCATTCATTCCTTGGAAATTGAACCTCATACCCTATTTGATCACCATCTCTCTATTTGCTCTGTACACTTTAGATCTACAAGTCACATGAGGCCTTGAAACTTACCTTCTAGCCATCGTTCATGAATTTTACACCTCACTCACATGATCAATAAAATTCTCAAATGATATAACATTTATTTTCATCTTTCATATATCTTGACAACATCTCATTATCCCTCATTAACTCATGTAGAGTCTAGAACTGGTCTAGATGCATACTAGTCTTGTAGGTTCTACCCCTGTAGACTTACCTTGAAGCTTTCCTGAGTGATCCAATACTTTATATACATGATCAAGTATCCTAAAACATCATATTAATAATATATGCACCCATATTACTATGCCACCATGCTCCTCCATACATAATACTGGTCATCCTATGTATAAGCCTTCTCAAGTCACCTCTTGAACAATCTTTGACATCAATGTCAAGTCTTAATCAATATAATAAAATATCAATAGAGTGTTAATAAAAATGCTTTCAAGCTCACTATTTTGAGATTGATAATTTATATTAGTTACCATGGTCCTAAATCAAAACACATGATCTCTAATTTATTTATTGGATACCCGTATAAGTTGAGATAATTCTACACACGTAACCTTCTGAGCAATATTGGTCTAAAAAAAAGCCAATAAATCATTAAAAAAGCACTTATGGAACCACATGGTGAAGTATGGAACCAATCAAGGCATAGTCCCTTAATACTCTTATAAATAACTTAGTTAACAATTTATCATCATGGGAAATGTAAAACAAAGAGACATAAAATAATCTAATATGGTGGGAAGGGTCTCATTTTCCATTATAAAATGCAAATTTGGGAGTAATAAAACTAATTAGAAAAGGATAATAAAATTAAATCCTAAGCCAAAAGAGTGTAAATTTATATAATGATAAGAGACCCTATCACTTGTATTTTGAGATCTTTGAGAAAGCAATTTAATTTCTTGTTGTACATCATGCAATGCTTGCATCATAATGATTATTTCAAAAGTTTGGGATGGAATAGAAATGGTATACAAAATTTGAATAAATGAGGTCAAGGGGGATTATAAAAATTAGGAGGAATTGAGACACCAAATATGGTTGGATTGGAGGAATAGTAGAGACAAGTTGAGAGTTTAGAAAATTTTTAGAAGGCACAACAACATTTTGAACACTAAGAGGAATTGAGGTTTGAGAATATGGACAAGAAATGGATTTTTTTGAACATTAGAATACATAATAGTTGGAGAAGAGTGAATATAAATATGGTTAGGGTTAGAGGAATTTTTGAAGTAACATCATGTGAAGGATTTTTTGTTTCAATCAATTTATTTCAGCATATTCATAATTTTAGACATATCAACAATATTTGTATAACATATTTCTTAACTTAACCAAAGGTTTCATCTCTATTTTTGTCTTCTAATTTGGGTCTCATAATCATAATCATTCTAATAATCATCTTGAGTGGATTTAGCTTTCACATCATTTATATTCAAAGAAGAAGCATGGATCTCTAATGAAAACATATGTCTAAATCCATATTCTCACCTATAATGTGTGTTGATGTTTTATTATGTTCTACAAAGGTTTTTTTTATTTTTATGCCTAAGTCCAAATCCAATTGATATAGTTTTATTTGTTTGAAGCTAATAATTTTTCCTTATTATTAAAATAATCATAATCACTATTTTCTACATCATTGTGAAAATACATGACATTCATAGAAGCATTTGCATCATATTTAAAATTACATCTAAAAGTGATCCATAAAAATCAAACTAGGGTTTAAATCAAGCACAACAAAATTAGGGATAAATAGATCTAACATGAACCAATTCATACCCTAAGTAAGGCAAAAAAGTGCACAAGTAATATATATCCCTAATAAGAGGGAAAAATATCAAGGATTTAAAAAACAAAATAAAAAAACCAAATTGATGACAAAACAAGTGATATTTAACTATAAGTGGTGTAAGAGATCACATGTTCACCTAAATGTAATTTAAGAAAGATAATTTTACATAAAGATGCACTATATTCACATACATTACTTTACAATAATTCAATCAAATTTATCCTAATGAAACAAAAAAGTCAATCCTGATTACAATAAGGAATATTTGAGAATAACTAAAAAGTACAATGAAAAGGTTCTAAAATAATATATGAATGGCCAAAAATATTGAGACAATAAAAAAAAATGCCCCAGAAAACATGTCCATATAACAATACAAGAAAAACCCATAAAATATAGGATGAATAAATAAATTTTCATGGATGACCAAAACTATATAAATTTTTTAATGACAAATATTTTTGGAAACTACCAAACAGTATGAAATTATTTAAATGACCTTGTTCCTCTACCCTTGAGCTCTGAAAACCTGACTTGCTTTTCCATAATTCTATCTAGATCTTCTTCTCTGCAACCTTAACAACCCATCAAAGATCATTTAAAATATGAATCAATGAGAGGTTTGTGTTATCATTCCATTATTATTAGTTCCATGTTATAGAACTTTTTTCTTTCAATAAGAAACATGTTGATGCAATCCCTAATCCCTATATGATTAATCACACTAGCATGAACATGTGGAAAAATGCAAATGAAGACTTTAAACTTGACTTTCTATGTTTATGAAAAAAAGCCATAACAATAAAAAGTAGGGGAAGAGAGAGAAAACCATGGAGGATAAATATACATGGAGGAATAGGGATAAAAAACATGGAAAAATGAAAAAATAAGAGCCTAATAGAAATAAATAATCAACAATTGAAACAACCCCCAAACCAAAATTAGGTGTCTACACCTAGGGACTTTATAAAGTATATAACTTCTAATAGTACATAGAGATTTGTTGAACCATTAGAGTTGGTTGTCTCTAGTGTACTAATTTTATTGATGTTAGAGTTCATAAGGTGTTGGACCTTAGTTAACCTCTCACCAACATTTTTCAAGTAAAATAATCAACTACTATACTTGATCATTGTATAACATCCATCCATAGCATCAATTTATTTTATGGGAAAGTGGTTTTATATCAAAATGCAATACAAACTACCAATAAACATCTAAGTAAGCCTAATCATATGTAAAAAAATAAAAATAGATTTAATTTATATTCCATTTCTAGAGAAACAAATGATAAAAAAAGGGTTTAGAGAAGTATCTTATTTTTTGGGTGATCTAGAAATAGTCAATATAGTATAACAATATAATTAGGGTTTTTTGTGGCAAGACAATGAGAACACAAAAAAACTCATAATGAATTGAGCAAATCCTCAAAACCCTACACTCCATGTTTCTATCACTTAGAATCATAGACAACACATTTTTGGTAGACAACATATAATTTTTTTTGATTTGATGAATGCGTTTGTTAGGTCTGGGGCTCTAGAAACCCCACTCATAATTTTGAATCTTCATGTTGATCCCTAGGAAATTGATATTTTCCTTCAAACCATAATAGGGAAATTAAATTTTCAAAAGAAATAAGACAAATTATTTATTTTGGGGCATGTCTGTAGGGTCAACAAAGGTTTTAAGAATGAATACTTATCAAGCCCCTCAATGGTATAGAATATCAATTACAACACAAGTAAAATGTAATTAATGAAGCAGTCTAGTGTAATGCAAGTATTTAGCTAAAATGATCTTCAATGATAATAAATGCTTGATCTCTTTTATAATGCAATGAATAATAAATGCTAGATACTCTTCATATTTCCTTAGATTATTAGATGAATTATATATGATAACATTGATTGTCTCTCTCATTTCATTGTCATACATTCAATAATGCAAGTGTATTTATATGCCAATTAAATTAAAATAAAGACCATATTGGCATGCAAGCCAATACAAATAAGTGAAAAATCTACATCCCTTGAGGGATCCCTAATGGATGAAAAGGACCCATACCCAAGAAATGTACCATGTATATTCATGGGAAAGATACTCGAAAAAAAAACATGGGAGAGGATGGAGAATAAGGAAGGATAGGGAAAGGGAGCGACACAATAAAAAATGACTATGATTATATAAAACATGAAAATAAAGTCTAATCTAGACTAGGGCCTGAGAAACACACATGTACCCTAACATAATTGAATTAACAATTAATAAATATATAGGATCCATTTTAGGTATCTACATAATTCCCCACTTTGATATGTATGTGTGTACATATCAAAGTAAAATAGGTGGAGGGTGGATACTATTTTTTGTACCTCCTAAAGTTATCCTTAAAGAATCCAATGCACATGTGAAACCTGAAAGAACATTTACATCTGGATAAGTGCCCATAGTAATAATTTGTTGAAATATAAAAAGGATAAACTTAAAAAGATATGTTGGTGTTGACATTCTGTCACACTTAGATTTCAGCTCAGGCTAGCTATATAACCTATAGTTTTAGATATATTTTATTATCTCTATTTAGAAATAAGAAATTAAGGTTACCTTTTCCTTAGCCTATAGGCCATGGCCTTTTACTCACCGAATAGGATATGCCTAAATTATGACCAATAAGAATTAGGGGGTGAGACTATAGTCTTTCCTATAAATATTTTTATTTCTCCTCATATATGTGTGCTTTTCTCATGATTTTTCATGGATTTATTTTTATTCATGTTTAATCCCAAAAATTTAAAGGGATTATTTGGTATTTCATTATTTTTCCATGTAGATTTAGAGAGAGAGGAGTCTCTGGTTAAGCATGTGAGTTTCTAGATAATTCATTGTTTTCGTAGAGGGGTTTCAGAGGAAATTTTATTTCTTATTATTAATAGATTTACTTTTATTTGCTAATTTATTTTCATGTTTGTGTATTGTCCATATTTTTTTACAAAAAAGCTATTGATTGATTCTATATTGGGTTTTACCTTCTTTACTTTCATTATACTTTCACATGGTATTAGATCCTTTCTTTTGCACAATTCTAACATGTTACAAGGAGAATTCTAATTTTTAGAATTTTGGGAGATCTTGATATTTTTATATAGCTTATATGGTTACAAATTCAAGGAAAATCAATTATATGCACAAGGTTTTAAGAAAAATTCTAGGTTTTTATTTTTAGGTCCTCATTAAGTGTTTTTAGGGTGATTTTAAGAAAATTTAAAAATTTTTAGGATATTTTTTTTTGGGAATGGTGATCAATTTTTGGAAAAATGGAAAAAATTCTTGTATTTTTGAAAAAAGATTAGATTGTTTCATTGCACAATTTATTTTTAACCAATATTTTATGGTAGTAGGTTAGAAGGATTTCAAGGTGGACCCCACAAGGTTTCATGGGATTATTTTAGTGTTTTAAGAAACTCTATTGATTTTTTTCCATCCTTAAGGTATTTTTAAAAATTTACAAAAATAATTGGGGTTCAAATATTTTTTTATATATTTTAAAAAAATATGGGAAAATACAAATTCAAGAGGTTACTTAGTGTTTTTAGAAATAAATCTAGTAAAAAAAGGGTATTTTTCATTAAAAAAAAAAAAGTTTAAATTATTATTGCATTCTATAAATTTTTTTTTCCATCAAGGCCTTGGCCCTCTTTTCCATGACTATCATTAAAAAAAAAACCACCCTATTTATTTCACAAAGTTATTAAAAAGATGCCCTCATTAAAACATTACAAGATATTATTGCATTATTGTAACAATAAATTAACACTGTGGACTTCAATTCCACTACACCTATTCCATCATCTCTCATTTTATTTAACTCTAGCATACATCCACTTGATGCACTCTTTGATTGTGATCTACCCAAAAATGAGTCACTTTAATTTATTTTTATTTGTGCTAATCTTGTGGCACACACTCCAAATCATCATACATACATGTTTGCATATTTCAAGAAACACAAAACTAGTTTTGGTTCATGTTTACTATGATCTATGGTCACTGTGTCACCCATCCAACCATTTCATTGGACTTCTCACCATGGATTTAGCCATCAAGAATGTGATTAATTTTAGGGACCATTTCATATGAGTTCATCACCTATATTTGTTCACTCTATTCTTCATAAGGAAATTGAGTGTCACAATCCCATTGTACTTGAAAATTTGAGCTCTTCATTTGTTTTGGATTCAAACATATCTAGGCATGCAAAACCTAATATTTATTTAGATACATTCATGCATGATATTATTGAACTTGTTGTAGATTCTTGTAGACACATACATCATATGGGTTTTTCAGAGAATCCTTTAGAATCATTCAAGTATGTGAGTCCTTTTGTGATCCATTTACATTTGCTTAGGCATGAGAGTCCCAACATCTTCATCAAAAGATTTTTTTGACACTTCATTCATGAATTGGTTATACACATGGCACCTAATCATAAACAAGCATCTTCATCTACCATTCATGTTTAGGTAGGATGTATTTCAACTTGGTTGTGTATTTTTTCAAAACATTCATTGCATAGTTTATATTGATGACCTTCATGTATTATTCACCCACTTCACTCTTATATAATTTGTGCTTCCTAATAGTGATCCATTATTAGAGAAAATATGATCTTCTTGATGGATTCTTTAACAAATTAACTATTTTCAATTGAGTAAGGAGCAATTTATGGTGGCCCCAATGTATGTTCATCTAATTATGTGTTCTTTTGGGACTAATGCAATGAATTTCTTAGCATCATTAATGAGATATTTGGAATGTATTTCTTGCTTTAATGACACCATTGACAACATTCTTCATTGGTTTATTTCAATAACAATGTGATGGTTTTCCCTTTACCTTTTATTGTATTTTTTGACATTTTTCATCCACTCCACCCATTTAAACATAAGGAAGGGTGTTGTTGTCTTGATTTATTGGGATGTTGTGTAATGTTTCATTTGCGTTATATTTGCACCAAATATCAACATCTTCATGAAATTATGATGATGCTCTTATTTTTGAAGAGATACTTATGGTGTATCTCATTCTTATAGAGTTTTTTTGCATTTATTGTACATTAGTACCTCATCAATCTGATTTGCTAGGACCCATCTCTATGTTTGGGACTCATATTATTTGTACCCATTACCTAAGTTACGCTTACATGGGGCATTAGTGTTGACATTACATCACACCTAGGTTTCAACTTGGTCAAATTAGCTATATAATTTATATTTTATATATATTTTATCTAACTTTAGAAATAAAAATTAGGTATACGTTTTCCTTAGCCTATAGCATTTGCAATTTCGTTAAGCCAATTAGGGATGCCTAAATTTTGACCAATAGAATTACAGGTAAGATTATAGTCTTTCCTATAAGTCCTTTTATTTCTTATCCTATACATATGATTTTTTCATGATTTTTCATGTTTTTTCATGGATTTATTCTTAGTCATGCTTCCAAGTTTTATGAGGATCTTACCTGGTTTTGCATTAGTTTTGGACATGTAGATTACAAGAGAGATGAGTTGCTTGGTTAAGCATGTGAGCTTATAAATAATTTATTGCCTCCGTAGAGGAGCTTATTATATATTTCTTTTCTTATTATAAACAAAATTTATTTATTCTATGTTTTTTTAATGTTTATTATTGTCTCAATTTTTATTAAAGAAGATCTTGGTTGACTTTGAATTGGGTTTTAACATATTTGCTTTTATAATACTCTCACATGATACACATGGGTTTTATAGAAATGTGTGGGTGACATTATATGAGTTATGTCTTTGAATTTTTTCTAAATATTGGATCTACTAAATTCTATCTCTAGATTTATGTTTAGAGAGAGAGACCTAACATTATTAGAAGGGCTCTAGGATATGTTGATCTAGTATAGGTTACAAGATCTGTGAATAAACAACCTCAATACTATTAAATCACCCATGATTGAAAGTGCATACTTGTGAAACATTAAAATAATATAGACACAAATATGATCAAGGTCGAATGAAAAAAATATAATAGTTTGGCAAGGTGTCACTATTTCAATCACTTTCCTTTCATATTATCCATTGCTTCTTTCAAATTATCAAATTAGCTAGTTGAAATCATTTAGACACTATGATAGATATAAACTAATATTTTTACATTGTTAGTAATAGATATCATTAGGTAAATTTTCTTACCTTTATTTTATTTAATAACATCATTAGGTTAAACATTTTGGTGAATCCTCCATTTTTAAACACTTCAACCTAAGGTTTTTACCTTCTTTCCCCTTTAGGTTTATTGTTATAGATTCATATCATATTAATATTTAAGGGATTATCCATACCCTAGGTTTTCATTTCCTTTTTATATGGATTTTATTAGCATTAATCATGGTTTAATTAGTGAAATGAGGAAAATATTATGTCTTTGTTAAATGTCTCTTTTATTATTTACTGAATTACAAAATTTGGGAAAAAATTTAGATTTTGAAAGATTTAGATGTATTATTCAAGATTTGAAAACATATTGTGATACAACTTCTAAGATCATATATAAAGTAATTCAAATGGATATAAAATCAAAGATAGTAAATGTTGTAAATTAGACACCCTAGGGTTTGTGCTTGTATTTATACATCCACCATGGTTTTTAATGAATGTTTGACTCTTACACATAGTAAATGTTGTAAATTAGACACCCTAGGGTTTGTGATTGTATTTATACATCTGCCATGGTTTTTAATGAATGTTTGACTCTTACACTATGACCATGGATTATCCTTACATTAATTCCTATTCTTCCATGAGGCATTCATATATTAAATACATAACTAAAATTGGACCTATAGAAACATATGAGATTATTAGACATATTTAAAAAGGCCAATAGGAGGATATGCATGATTACATATTTAGATTTTAAAGTCACATGAAATTGTTATTTATCAACCATGTGATCTTGAAAAGTAACACATATTTATCAATAGTCTTATAGAACATTTGAAAGAAAGTTACTTAGTACAAAATTCAAATGAGTTAATCATATCATTCACATGCATATTAATTTTGATAAAAAATACCTTACCTCACCTCTTATGGGTTCCAATGTTTATAATACCCATGATCATACCATCAACACATATAATACTTAACCTAAGAAATAAAAAACACCTACAATGAAACCTATCTCAAGTCAATCCAAGGTTCTTTTTAAGAATCAATATAACATACTACAATACTTAATAGAAAAAAACATGATTAATTTGCTACCTATTTTAAATGTAAGCCCAAGCTATAAGCCACAATCCTACAAGTATAAATTATTTTATGCATATCACACTATTAGGGAGTATTCAATGGAAAGATGCATTTTCTTAAGGGATAGGATCCAATGACTAATTGAACAAGATAAGATCAAGCTACCATATTAAAGTTAATTGGGAAAACTACCATTACCAAAGAACATAAACCTCTTAAAGATATTTCACAATAAAAAACATTTAAAAACAACAAAAAAATACCAATGCAATCAAGACTTTTATGGTGACAATGATGATCAAATCAGGATGATACATACTTGGAGAATGCTCATAACCCCAATATATGAGTTAGTACTACACATAGAAATATATTTCAACATTTCCATTTTATGATCACTTTTTTTATTTTGATTACATTGTGTGTTCTTTGCTTCATATTATGAATCTTGATTTTTTTTTCTACAGATGTTATGATTCTTAATACCTTATCATTTACTACTTAATATTGTCATTATAAATTAAACATTCCACTACATATGATATATCTAGACCATGAACTTTATTTCCTTAGAACTCCTAGCAAATTTATTAACATTCTCTCCATTGTGAATAGCTCATTTGGATATTTATATTATGTTCCCCTATGTTTCCTTTATTTGACACTTAGTGTGTTTCATCGGACTATTCATGACCAAGACCTTACATTAGTCATGCTCACCTATAGTGCTTCATTGATGCATCATTATTGTGACATATTTATATAGTTAATTATGATCACTTTAAAAATTATATAAAATAAAAAAACCATTCATAAAATACAAAAAATAAAAAAAATTATTTGCCTTTATCTTGGTCATATGATGCATATGATGCTTACCTGCTTATTCTACAAGATTATATATTCATATTTTTCAAATGTAATTCTCATTGTATACTATGAGTGGATGATATGTAGGATATACGTGCTAAATATGGTTAAAGGACACATAAGATTTATGGGAATATTCATCTAATTATATTTTACATAGTAACATATATATAGCTTACCATTTTTTATATATATCTACTTAGATTACACATATCTTGTTTACATTTACATTTAGATTATATGCATGGGTTCAACAAGCATCAAACTATTCATGACCAAGACTTTAAAATAGTCACACTCACCTAATTCTAGTGATTCACTGATGCATCATTATTGTAACATATGTTATATAGTTGATTGATTAGGATCACTTTAAAAATTGTATAAAATAAAAAAATCATTTATAAAATACAAAAAGTAAAAAAATTATTTTCCTTTATCTTGGTCATATGATATATATGATGCTTACCTACCTATTCTATAGGATTATATATTCATATTTTTCAAATTTACTTCTCACTGTATACTATGAGTGGATGATATGTAGGATATACATGCTAAATATAGTTCATGGACACATAATATATTTGTGAATCTTCATCTAAGTATGTTTTACACAGTAACATATATCCAGATTACCATTTTTTAATATAAATCTACTTAGATTACACATCTTATTGTCATTTACATTTAGATTATATGCATGAGTTCAACATGTGGTTATTACATAGATGCTTATATCTCATACCTCATCACACTCACACACACACACACACACACACACACACACACACACACACACACACACACACACACACACACACACACACATTGGTACCAAAAAAATATGATTAAGATCTTCATTACGATTCATGTCTATACCTAGACTTTTTGGAGGCACACCCTATATCTAACACATAATTTTTCTAGCTATTGAAGGAGAACATACCCCTACGTCTCCTTTATATTTTATTATATATCTTACACGTGTGGATAATATATTGGAACACATTGTATATCCCTCTCACCTTTGGGCCTATTATCATTAATCTTTCCACCTTAAGGGAAATACAACAATTTTTCACATTATCCATACTTGAGCATTATTGAAATTATATCATTATTGTTAGAGCCAAATTACTTATGTTTCTTACATCACTACACTAGTGGGAACCTTGGAAACTCCACACCATTTACATATTTACATATTATTATTTGAAATACTTCCTATATACATTTTTATATCTTACACAATGGTCTAGGTGATTTATATATTGATAACATGGGCATTATACCTATATGTTTTAATGAGTTATTCATTTGACATATCCCACATAGAATAGTAAGTCATTACCATCATTAGATTTAACTTACCTTTGAGCTTCATGGATAAATGTTATGCATATATTTTCCTATGGGTCATCATACCCACATCTATCTCTTAGTGAGACTTCTACTGACATATATTTATTTTTATCACACCATTATGTCCTATGATAATATATCATTTATATAGATCCTCATCTTAGATATACCTAGACACATGATTGATTTTCACATATGATATATCTATGAATATATATTATGATCTAGAGTAGATTATTTAGATCATAAAATATTGTTGTCTTGTTCACCATCATCCTCATTGGAGGATTTATTGACCTTTGGATCTTCCAGCATAATTATCAATATTACATGATTTTCACATGGACCATGGTCCATATATCATAACATTTTTAATATGGGGCATGTTGGTGCCCATCCATATAATGATCTTGATTAAGGATGAATCATATATATTAAGCCATACTTGAGGATATTTGTCTATAAAATCTATACTCATTAGAGTAGTATATTTTGTATTGAGCCTTGTGTGATGATATTTTTCCTACACCATATGACACATATACTCCTTAGAGTTACACATTAAACAATAAAATATATATTAAATTCATATATATTTATATAACACTTAGGGCAAGACTAGTTTCCTACATATATCCTACTATGACTCTTTACATGTAATAAATTATGATAATTACACGTGTTTTATGTAAATATCAAATTGATATTCACTATTTTTAGTAGTATGACTCATGTTGTGTGTAGCCATTTTTATTTTGAGATGAGTGATTTTAGGAATAGGTTATTCAATCCCTCACCTCAAAAGGGGAGCATATATCAAGGATTTTTTCTAAAAATATTGGAAAAAATATTTGAGAAAATATAACTGAGAAAAACATTGCCTATGTAATTTTTTAAACTACTTTATTCCTAAGGGAAAGTAAGCCATGATAATTTAAAAATTAATTTCATAGTGGAAGTCAAAGATACATATACATGAGTAGTTCACCTAAGAAACTTTCCTAAACAATTTTTCATTCATCTAGAGTGCGAAGGTTGCTAAACAATAGTTGGGGCTATCTGAAGAGAAGATTTATCTACTTGATCAAGAAGTGGATTGGGTTCTTTAAAAATCATAGATAAATGTTGGATATGGTTTAACAGTTGTACACTTTTTAAAAAATTATAATAATAAAAAAGGATAATTTTTTTCACATTATTGTGGGATTTGGGAAAAATAAAAATTGGGTGAGTACATTCTCATAATCCCCTTTGCAATTTAAAATTCGATTTTAAAATTTAAAATATTTACCAATGAATAAGATATAATATTGATTACTTATTGTTAATTGGTCCTTTTTAATAGGTATATCAAAAAATTCAATGTGAAAAGATGGTGTGTATAGACGCATGGCATAAAATATTCATCCTATTATCCTATGCTATTTTAAGGTACACACTTCAATTGTATTACTTTCATACATGCATGAAACAATCACAGACACACATAAATGAAGGGTTATTATGTAGACACTAAATTTTGGTACAAACCTTCTCATTATGTTTTTTTTTTGTTAATGAGTCATCACCTTGAATTAAAGAATTATTGGTATTTGTTTGTCTTCATTTTTTTCATTATGAAATTATATGGTCATATTTTCTTTATTATTTATTGTGTCATGTTTTTGTTGTGTTCATGTGGTTGTTTTATCTCTCCTATGTATGTTTGTGTTTATTTTTTCCTTTAAGCTAAGAATTATACATCTAGGTAGTTCTATGTGTGTGTAAATGGAATAGATTGAGAGAGGTTTTTAAACCTCCATTTTGTAGATGTAAAGATGTGATTACATACAATATGCCTAAAACTTCTTTCGATACAAAAGGATGATACAAAAATATGGATTCGTCTCAAGTGTAACAAAATACATGGAAAAGGCTAAAAAAAACTTCAATAAAGAGCATAATAATGGATAATTGATTCCCCTCTCTTATATTTATCTCTCTCTCTCTCTCATGTATCGTCTATCCCATGTAATAACTTGGATTGAATTGGTATAAATAGGATGCTCTTAGGACATTGTACTTAGGTAAATTTAGAAAGTGATAATTAAATAAAATAGATTGTAACAAAAGGTAGAAGGATCCAAAAATAGATGGACTTAGTGGTCCCATTGTTCCTACCCAATATAGATTCTCTGGATTGAGGATCCCATCCCAAGTAAATTACATCACACGATTGGAGTATCAACATAGAGAAGTTTGTAAATAGGCTTAGGGCTGAAAACTTATGGATTTATATAAGTATACGTTCCATTTTAAAGGATTAGAACCACATGAGAGGTATTGTGGGTTATTATATGTCCTAAAAATAAGTAATTATACATAAGTGTGACAAGCTTGACAAAACATGGAAAAACACTATGGAAAAGGGCCTTGTGCAAAAATTATGTGTCAACATAATGCCCCTACTAGTGAATGCATGTGTTTTTCAATGAATGTAAAGGTAAATAATTTAATTATGCACCTTCGTCTACCTAGGGAAGAGTGGAGGGAATGATACTTAAGATAGGTTTCATTCACACATAATTTATTGATATACCTAGAAATAATTTCTAATTTATACAAGTAGTTAACATTATAATAATAGACTTGAAATTCAAAATTAAATTTTGAATTTTAGAAAAGAGTGTAGAAATGAATACACCTTCTTTGTATTGAACCAATTGTTTCCACAATATGGAAAATAATGTTTCTATTTTGATTTTTTTAAAAATCATTAAATAATAGCTAACTCTTCCGTAGGAGTTTTTGGAACCCAATCCACTTCTTGATAAAGGAAGTAAATAAGTTTTATTTTTAGGTAACCTCAAATATTTATTGAAAACCTTCATAATGTGGTAGATTGAAAAACTTCTCAGCTAAATAGACTCTAAAAAACTCTCAGGTATATTTTTGCTCCATTTTTATTGGTCAATACTTTTTGAAAATGCTCAGATCTATATCCCCCTTTCAATGTGAGGTATTTATTAACTTATTATTGTAATCATTCATCTAAAAATAATAGAGTTATAAGGACCATGAGTAATAAGATTAAAAATAGTTGATACTAGTTTGTATTTTGCATAAAACACATGTAACTATTGTAAATTATTACATGAAAATATCCATTATAAACTAGATAGGCAACTAGTCATGCCCCTAATGTCATATAAAAATATATAGATTATCAATTTCAAATGTCCAATTATAATTAATATAATTTTAATATGGAATAATAAATATAACATCATGTAAGGATGAATGTAAGGGTAAGATTCCACCTATGACAAATAAAAATAGGGACAACTATCATGCCCCAAATGTAGTAAATATTCCCCTAGTATGGACAGATAAAGCAATGAGAAAAAAACAAAATAGTGTGATCCCATAGATGCATAATATAGAATATGGAAATGCAATCACCAAACAAGCATATCATTATATACATAAATGATATAGATCATGGAACCAAACATAGTATAATATGAGGCATGATAAACACCATTTAAAAAACATAGAATATAACGATCAATAACAACTTAGTCTAGTGCCACAAAAGTTAATTAGATAACATGAAAGGAAAAGGCTCACATTAAATGACAACTAGAGGAACCTTAAAGGAAAATGATGCACTAAAAAACATACAAATGCACACGTACGTAAGGACTCACACATAATACTCAATAGAACCAATCCATGTTGATATCCATAGAGTATAAAATATTCAAGTGCCAACAAGATGTATAGTTTATGTAAAGTATCTTAATAATATAAATATATGCTAAGGAAAAATACAATTGTGATAATATAATGTGTGAGGATACCTCTAGTGTAATCATATAAGTAATTTGACCATGCTCCCTAGGGTGTTGGCCATATAGGCACATGACATATGAATGATCCATAGTCATATGTAGTTTGTATATCTACATAACATCCACACAAATATAAACACGAGAAGAACATGTGTATGGATATAAATGTATCTTGGCATAGGTACATATGTAATTAATGATAAACCAATGTTTTTATTTTTTGAAATTTATAATGTTGTTTTATTTTAATTTTTAGTTATGTGACCTTATAACATATAACTTTAAATTGATTCAAATTATATGATGTAGATAAATAATACATGAATCTAAACATAAAATAAAAAATATGATTTTAATGATTGGAATTACTATAAATAGAAATGACCTAAAAAATTTAGGAGAAATATGCATATTGTTTTTCTTTTTATCAATCACAGAGGCTGACACAGGGTCTGGAAATGCTTAGAATAATGTTACCAAGCATCCTGGTGAAAATCAAGGTCTCAAATTTTCTTGGACAATATATAAAATTTTAAATGCCTAAGGAATTTATAATCTTCCACTCTTTGATGGTAGTTCCCTCTAAATTTATGAATATCGGATTCATCAAAAAGCACTATGCCTACCTATAAATCACCTTCTTATATAATAAAAACAAATTGTTATGTGCATAATATTTAGAATATCATATCCTTCCCTTTGAAACCGTAGGTCCACTTTCAACACTAGGTATGGGCCTAAAAACAAGAAGAATAGTAGGTTGAGATGACCTCAACCACTCCCCCAATGAATGGTTGAGTAATACCTACACATCTGATGCTTTGAAGAGGGAAGTCAAACCACTTATATTTTCCTTATTAGGTGTATGTATTCAATGGTATTCCTTTAATGAATGCAACCTATGATCTAGATTTGGATATTTGGAAAAGTTTGACTTGGATTTTAAGGTGCTTTAGCCCTAGCTAGGACCTACTCTTTGTGACTGATAGATGAATTAGAAAGAATAATGGTAGTCCTTTTAAATGTATAAATGTGTATATAGGGAACATGATTATATCTATTGTGTATTTATATGGGACTCTTTTGGTACTTTCTCATGCCACCAACATGTGAAAAATACAAGTTAACCCATAAAAAATATTTGAATTTGATAATTCTATTAAGTTTGGATGGGTCCAAAATTCTAGAATAATATAAGTCTAATAGATTTATACAAAAGGTAGGATAACTAATATGGTTATCTAGAGGTAGTATGCATATTATTTTAAATAGGCTAGTCACATACTAGGGAATTCCTATAGGTGACTGATAGCAAATAAATAAAGTTAGACATATAGAAAACATGTGGTTGTGAGAAAAGGGTGAATAATAGCCATATGTGTATGAAAAATTTTAAGATGAAGGAAAGTCAAAACTAACATTCTCAGGTATCTAATACCATATTTTTGTGTCTAAAAATGCCCCCATTTGATTCTAATATAGAAATGAAATATAGTGCTAGATTAAAAGGATAAATAGATGTACTTGAGTCTGTACAACACACTTTTTATTTTGGGAGAAGGCTCTGAATGTGGATATTTATCCATGCAACATGCAATGAATATTCAATAATCAATGTCTATGTATGAAATTTTAAATCTAAAATGAAATTGAAAATTTGAAATTTAAAGAGTGATAGAATATACCTATCAGTAGGTGAACCACATTTCCATGTGTTATAATATTGTAGATGATGCTTTCTTGTTGAAGCATTGGAGATTTGTTCTTCCTTATTAAAGGAATTAGATAATTTAGGTGTGATCATTCGCATAATTTATTTACTAAGGAAAGACTATGGGTTGGGAATATAAATGCTTGAACCCTAATTTAAGAGGGAGTAGTGCCTAAGATGTTGATCATCTTTAAAACTTAACTGTACTACTAATGTAGGTGATCTTGAACCCCAAGATGAAATGTGGGATCCATATATTAGGCTCATGTAGTAATTAAGAGGCCATTGAGTATCACTGAACCTCAACCAAATTACATAATTAATTAGACTTATAGGTTCAAAGTGCTCACTTATAGGTATGATTGGTCCTAAAATTAGAAAATTTTAATGGAGTGTATTAAAAAATTTCATCTACATGTCATTTAAGCTAATCCATTCTAACATGATATAAGCTAATCTGTTCTAACATGATATATAATTCTATGCATCTATATGTCATTTATACCAAACTTAAAAAACTTTAAAACATGTAACTCATGTTCCTATCAAATGTGTGAATATGTATTGCATATGCTTGAATATGTAATGTTTGTTCCATATATGAACCAAATTAATAATATGAATTAGTTGAAACATTTGAATCCTATAATTTGTGCGAAAATATAAATTAATCTGATAATTTGATCCACTTTGAACTCTTTGAATCCTATAATTTGTGTGCCAAAATTTTGATTTTTAATCAATGTAATCTTGAATCTTTATGTCAAGCCCACTAATATGTCACCTTCTTGAGATGAGCGATGTAGCCCATGGAATACTCATCACAAAATAATTTTTTATCTACATCATGTTATGTAAACATGTAGAAGCATGTGCTAACTTGTGGATAATATTTTATCATAAAAATGAGTAATCATTAAAGCTTATATGAAACATTTAGTGCAATGAATACAAGTGTCATTTAAATATAGATATACAAATTAGGCAAACATTAGTAACATCACTGATATAAGTACTAACTAATGAACTAAATAGGAAGGTGCATGATGTGAATCATGGTACCAAACACAATTAGGGATGCATGTGATATATACCGTAGCACCACAAACTTAGTAGACTTAATAAACTAAAAAATCTTAGTAGATAATGTATGTAATTATAAATTCAACATGTCTATAAATCAATCCTATCTTGGAAAAGATATAACATACCTATACTTCTAATTGGGAATACATTTGTTAAACAAAAGCATGACCAATATGGGGATCTGCTAGACCTGATTATGGGATATCTTATCACAATACACTATGCTAAAGAGGGTTCCAAAGATTCAAATCTAACACAATCATGCAATAACCATAAGGGGGTCCTAGGTTTTAATATTTCACCTATTCTAATAATAAGAAAGTAAATCCAATCTAGTGCTCACCAAAGCATGTGACACAACATGAGGGGTTAGTAAGCAATAAAAATATGTATAAGATAATCTTAGTTAAGATGAGTATGAGTAAGACCCTAATAACTATAATATGAAAAGTAATATAATTCAAATCCAATACTTATGCTACTTTTATTGATCTAAAAAATGAAAATGTAAGTGTTATAAAATCAAATAACACACTGTTGCATTTAAATGATCTACTAATTTCTCAACTTTCTTGTTTAGTTTTTAATAAAGAAATAAAAACTAGAATCAAAATAAAGATCAAAACTTAAAAACAGTAGAGAAAATCAAAAGAATTCACCAGTGAATTGATAACAGAGTTTGGCTTCAATAGCCTATGTCTCTGGGTCTATTCGAAGTGAGGACCATTTCCATTAATTTTTGAAATAAATGACTTAAAAATTAATTACAAGTATTCAATTATCATTCTTTGGTCTCTACCTACTTGTAAAAACATCTCTCAGACCTATCATTAATGGCCCAAGGCCATACAAGGCATAATTAAGTCTCTAACCTTCTTTATTCTCTATACACAGTCAGCTCTATCTCCCCTTCAAATAGAAGTTCACTCCCTTTATAACACTTTGAAACCTATAGCAAAAGTAGTCAAAGCATATATCTTTTTCATAATAAGTGCATGGTTCAAGTCATCATCCTTCTCTTTTGGCACTTTGGGCTTATCTTTATCCCACATTTGCTATTTGGAAATGGATTGCATATTTTAAATAGGTTGGCACCACCTTTATATGTGATGACGTCCCTTTTGGAGGAGACTTAGGTGCTAAGCTTAGCTTGAGCCTATACTTAGGCCACCATTGGAGAATCATTAGTTAGGACTTGGTTTATGTGGTGAAGGTTGATGGTGTGGAAATTGATGTTTGTTGGTTTGTGGCTCTACCACGTGTTGGTTTGTGGCTCTACCACGTGTTGGTTTGAGGCTCCTTATTACCAAGCTTTAAATAATTATCCCACATTGATGGGGTTTCGATGGTATTTTTGACTTAAATACAATTTCAAAAACAATAATACATTAATATTAGGAGGCCAAGGCACCCCTCCACAAGAGTGTGCTGACCCTCATTGAAGGCCCCCAGTGAACAAATAATGGGGTCCATGGATCCTCATATAACTACCTGTCAAAGAATAGAGGCTATCAACAAACCAGACACCAAACCAATTTTTTTGCACAAATTCATATTTCCATGTGTCAAATGGTTATTGGACCACTTGGCACATTTGAACAATGCCACATCACTTTTCGACACCCGTTATTTGCCTGTTGTAAGAAAACTTTAGCAAGCTATATCTCAAGCATCCAAACTCTGTTTTGCATTCCAGAAGAAATGCCAGTAAGCTCTCGATGAATTCTTTGATGTGAAAGTGGTTTGACCAAAAACTTAAGACTTTCAAAATGGAATGATAAATAGATCCACCTGGATCACTCCTCCCCACTAGGAACTTTTGAACCTCCAAAAGTTGAATTTAATTGGTAATGTGGTGAGGGTATTTCTCCCTCACCCTTTTGACTTCCATCCATTTGGCCTTGTTTGGGCACATTCCTTTTCGACCAACACAAAGATACTCAACATCACCTCTTCGTGAAGTCCGCACATTCCTGTCAAAAATAGTATCTTCCTAAATTTTTTTTAGATATTCAGGAGTAAAATCATCCATAGAAGGAATGGATACACTTTCATCATGATCAATTATCATTGGAGGCTCATACAATTTCAGATTTTACACATTTACAATTGAATAAATCTACATGTAAGATGGTAAATCCAACTGGAAAGCATTTGTGCCAATTTTTTCCATAATCCAAAAATGACCATACTGGATTGGTTTCAACTTTTTACCTTCACCTGTAAATCTTTCCTTACTAATGTGAAGCCATACCATATCACCTACAATAAATTGGTGATCAACACGATGTTTGTCATGTCTGGATTTATACTTGGCTTGACTTTTCTCCAATTGAATATGGACATCTAATGTATGAGCTATATTTCTTCAATGAACTTCTTGGCTCAAATGGCTTCTTTTGGTTCACCAATAGCTGTATCTTGTCCATAGCAAACATCTAGAGGAGATTTAGGCAAGTATCCATAACAAAATTCAAATGGAGATTTCATAGTAAAAGAATGAAGTGCCCGATTATATGCATGCTATATATAACACAATTTTTCATCCCATAACTTGGGATGTTTATTGCTATAACCCCTAAGTAAATTTACCATAGTGTGGTTCACAACCTCTATTTTCCCATCATTTTGTAGATGAAATGCAGTGCTCTTTTTTAATTTAGTGTCCATTAGTCCCCATAAAGTTGACCAAAACACCCCATTAAACTTAGAATCTTGATTATAAATAATTGAAGTAGGCAACCCAAAATGAACCCATACATGTTTAAAGAACAAGTGTGCAGTGCCTTCCCCAGTAATTTGCTTAGTACAAGGGATCAAAACACACATCTTGCTAAATCTATCCACAACCACATATAAATAGTCATGTTTTCTTTATGTCATAGGCAAACCCCCCACAAAATCCATGGAGATAGTTTCCCATGGGCGAGTAAGAATAGGTAGAGGAGTGTAAAGTCCCAGTTTACTATTACTGGGTTTGCTTGTGGCACAAAGAGTACATCCCTTAATATATTTGGCAACTTGTTCCTGCATACGGGTACAGTAACAATACATTTTCAAATGTGCAACCATTTTAGCAACTCCAAAATGAATAGAAATAAGAGAAATATGTGCTTCTCTAATCATGTGCACCCTCTAATTTTGAGGAATACAAAGTTTACCCAAATGATACAAAAGATCATTATGTACATGATAGTCCAATTCTTCTACTTGTCTACTACTCATCAAGTCTTTATATACATACATCCTAAAAATCAAGATCATTAACATACTGTTCTTTATAGCTTTCATGAGACAAAGAACCATGTTGTAAAATAATCTATGTAACAACCATAGGAGGCCTAGAAATCATATCCACAACCTTATTCTAAATACCTTTTTTATACTTAATCATAAGATGAAATTGTTGTAAGAAATCCATCCAAGGAAAATGTCTAGACTATTGTAGCTTGGTTTGTGATTGGAGATATTGTAAGGGTTGATGATCTGTATGTATTATTGTTTATTTTCCCATTAAGTAATGTTTACATTTTTTAACACTTTAAACCAATGCATATAATTCTTTATCATAAGTTGGATATTTTCTTACTGTACTTGTGAAGGTCTTAGAATGATAACAAACTGGTTTCTTACCTTGCATTAAAATAGCTCCCATAGCATATTCACTTGCATCCATCTCGTTCTCAAATGGTTTTTGTATATTAGGAAGTGCCAATGCTAGAACAATATTTATCTTTTCTTTCAAAGTGTCAAATGCCTTTTGATGCTTACCTCCCCACTAAAAGACCTATTTCACACTTGTCAAAGAATGCAAAGGTGATGCAATATATGAAAATTGAGCAATAAACTTTCTCCAAAACTATACTACACTAAGAAAACTTCTAACCTTAGTTTTATTAGTGGGTGTAGGCCAATTAACAATGACTACCACTTTTTCAAGATCAATTTTCAATTTACCATGTCCTATAATATAACCCAAATAAATCAAAGAGGTTTTGCCAAACTCACATTTTGACATTTTTAAATAAAGTTTTTCCCTTCATAATGCATCCATGACTTTCTTAATGTGGATCACATGCTCTTCCCAAGACTTACTGAAAATCATTATATCATCTAAGTAAACTATGACAAAATCATCAAGGAACTGTCTAAAAACATCATTCATCAATCTCATGAATGTAGCCAGTGCATTACACAACCTAAAAGGCATAACAAGCCATTCAAACAATTCCTATTTTGTTTTGAAAGTAATTTACACACATCACCTTCATTAATTCTTACTTGATGATATCCACTTCTCAAATCTAGCTTAGTGAATAAACAACATGTTTTAATTGATCCAAAAAATCATCAATACGAGGAAGATGGTAATGATTATTAATAGTAATTTTGTTTAAATCATGAAAATCAGCACACATTCACCAAGTGCCATCTTTCTTTGGCACCAAAATAATTGGTGAACCAATAGGAGACGAACTTGGATGAATAACACCTCTATCCAACAGATCCATTACCTATTTTTTGATTTCCTCATTTTCCACCACTGATAACCTGTACATGCCAATGTTAGGGAGAGGAGAATCCTGCAATAGCTAAATTTCATGTTGAACTCCCCTTTTAGGGGGTAAACCCTTAGGATCCTGAAACACATCATCATAAGCAAAAATGATTTCAACCAATTCATTCTTATGTTTAGGATCACAATTTTCCAAAGCCTAAAAATATTCTTTTTCCTTAAACTTAATCAACATGAGATAAAAATTCTTGCTTGAATTAACTAATGTTTTCATTTGCCCTGTTGTAACTAAGGAAAGACTTGTTTTAATGTGATGTGCTCTGACTATATATTCAATGCCATCCTTAACAAGCAAGTATTTATTCTCCTCTCTACAATCCCGCATATGTCCAAAGGGATAACATCCAACTCAACCTCATCTATGAACTTGGATGTGATGGCAAACATCAATCTACAAGTTTGTGATACTTATAGCTTCACATTGTCACACACCCAACCTAGTGGATAAGGCTTCAGATGGGGATTGGTTTGTAAGCCTAACTTCTTAACAACCTCTTCAAAAATTAAATTTTCTTGAGAACCACTATCAAATAGAGTTTCAATCTTAGTATGTTTTGAAACAACTCTAATGTGGAACAATTTATTTCTTTTCTTATCAATATGCACATACTTTTGTTTATAAGAAGATGCATCATTTGATGACTTAGTGCTAGATACTAAAAGAGAAGAATCATTATGTAATCCCATCGCTGTGATCTTAGTTTCATCACCTGAATCTAAACCTAAATCCTAAACCATAACATTAGTCTTCTTTTCCTTCTTTTAAAACCTTTTAGGCCTTAACCTAGGGTGTGGTTTCCAACACATAGACTCATCATGATTTTATTACAATGATTAAAAAATGGTTTTCCTTCTTCTTTTTTAATAGTAAAAGTTGATTTTTGTTTACCCTTTCCTAATGAACTTTCCCCTTTGGATTGCTTAACATTAGATTGCTTAATTTTAACTTTAGGAAAAGATTCTTTTGATTATTTTCCTCTAGCCTCTCAATGAGTGGCTTGAACACATATTGCATCTAACTTAGTGGGATTGAACATAAGAATCATATGTCTTATGTAACTATGTATCCCACCTATGTATTTTAGCAGTGTTTCTTGTGTGTAAAGAGGAACATTCAAAAGTAAAGCTTTTCTCCTAAATTCTTGTGTGTAATCTTGAATATTTTGGCCTTTATCTTGTTTGAAACTTTGTCAATCTATCATGGCTTGCTGCATATAGTCTAAAGGATAAAATTGCTTTATGAGTTATTTAACAAATTCATTCCAAGTAGACATCGAGTAACCTTTTTGAAGCTCGGCTTCCTTCAACTTACTCTCCCACTAGATGAGAGTTGTGCCTCCCATACGAAGAGTAGCCAAATGAATTTTTGACTCATCCCCTGCAATCTTTTGGACCCTGTAATAAACTTCAATCTTCTTGACCCAAATTTCCAACTTTTCTTCATTAACTTTGCCATTAAACATTGGTAATTCAAACTTAATATCCAATTTTAGTGAAGGGAGAGATTCCACAATTTTTTTACCATCATCTGATGAAGAAGAAGGTTTTTGGTTTCTTTACCTTTTTATTCTTGTGAATCACCTTCTTTTTCACTCTCGAATTTCCTTTTTTTATCATGGTAAAGTTCCTCAACCATGCTTCTCATCTCCATGAAGGCTTGGTGGAAAGCTTGTTTGGATTCCATCTCTTCTTCGGCCATCCCTGAAGCATGCCTTGAGCCAATCTATGGATTATACTCAGCAAGTTTTCCTTCACCCTTTTTAAATTTGGACCTTGTCAACATACACTAGCAACCACTATTAAATAACAACCACTCTAATACCAAAATCTGATTTGAAAACTAAAAATGCAAGTGTCACAAAATCGAATAACACACTATCACATTTAAAAGATTTACTAATTTCTTAACTTTTCCATTTAGTTTTTAATAAAGAAATAAAAACCAAAATTAAAATGAAGATCAAAACTTAAAAACAATAGACAAAATTAGAAGAATTCACAACTAAATTGATAACAGAGTTTGGCTTCAATAGCCTACGTCTCTGGGTCTATTCGAAGTGAGGACTATTTCCATTAATTTGCACAACAAATGGCTTAAAAATTAATTACAAGTATTCAATTCTCCTTCTCTAGTATTTGCCTACCTATAAAAACATTTCTCATACCTATCATTAATGGCTTAAGGCTGTACAAGGCATAATTAAGTCTCTAACCTTATTTATTCTCTATACATAGTCGGCTCTATCTCCCCTACAAATAGAAGTTCACTCCCTTTATAACACTTAAAAACCCATAACACAAGAGGTCAAAGCATATCTCTTTTTCATAATAGGTGCAAGGTTCAAGTCATCAACCTTCTCTTTTGGTGCTTTGGACTTATCTTTATCCCACATTTTCTATTTGGAAATGGATTGCATATTTTAAATAGGTTGGCACTACCTTTATATGTGCCGACATCCCTTTTGGAGGAGACTTAGGCACTAAGTTTAGCTTGAACCTATACTTAAGATGCCATTGGAGAATCCTTGGTTAGGTTTTGGTTTATGTGGTGAAGGTTGATGGTGTGGTAGCTAATGTTTGTTGGTTTGTGGCTCTGCCACATGTTGGTTCGAGGCTCCTTATTACCAAGCTTTAAATTATTATCCCACATTGATGGGGTTTTGATGGTATTTGTGACTTAAATACAATTTCAAAAATAATAATACATGAAGATTAGGAGGCCAAGGCACCCCTCCACAAGAGTGTACTGACCCTCACTGAGGGCCCCCAGTAAGTAAATAGCAGGGCCCATGGATCCTCATATGACCACCTGTCAAAGACTGGAGGCTATCAACAAACCAAACACCAAACCAAATTTTCTACACAAATTCATATTGACATGTGTCAAATGGTTATTGGACCACTTGGCACATTTGAATAATGTCACATCACTTTTTGATACCCGTTATTCACCTATTGCAAGAAAACTTCAGTAAGCTATATCTTGAGCATCCGAACTTTGTTTTACATTCCAAAAGAAGCACCAGAAAGCTCTTGATGAATTCTTCGATGTGAAAGTGGTTCAAATATAAATTGAAGACTTTCAAAATGTAATGGTACATGGATCTTCCTAGATCATTTATCTATTAAAGAGAGGAACAAAGTTAGAGAATACTTACTTGAATGTGAACCCATCGGGACTCAATCTCTCCCTTGGATAATGGGGCTTCGAAAGAGGTTATTTTGGTTTGTAAGGATCATTAAGAAAAGTTAAAACATCCAAGACTTATCCATAAGAATAGATTCTCCAAGTAAAAACCCTAATCTAAGACTCCTCAAGTAGAATGGTGGAAGAGTAGATTGTAAATAAGTGTTAATGAATATATCTCTTGATTGCATATTCAAATAATGATGAGAATGATCTTGTATATATAGGTGGATTTCACCCTAAACCCTTATGAATATGTCAGTTGATAGGGTAAACCTAGTCAACCTTGTATAATTTTGATCAATTATTTATTAGGTCCCAATCTAGGTCGGCCAAAGGCCAAGATAAATCCTAAGTGAAAAATACCCCAAAATAGTATAGAGTCGACCCAGTCAACCTAGTAAAACAGACTATCAAAAGGGGATAGAGGTGAGGAAAAGAGATATAAAAAGAGGAAAAAGACTAGAGGAGTAATAACTTAGGGAATGATTTTAGGGGTTGTTTGGATTGATAATAATGTGGTAAAAGGGAAAATAATCCTATGAATCACCAAAGGTCTACCCACCCCTTTCTTGGTGCACCCCTTAGGATGTGCACTTAGATAGATTGAGTCTTGATGGGTTCTTACAATATGTAAAGTATTAGTATTTGATAAAAGGTTAAAAATATTATGTGTATACATATGCCCCATTTGAAGTTCATCACGTGTCACTAAGGTGCAATAAGGGATGGTGCTTTGATAAAGAACATAAGGACACATAATGCTGATGATAAAAAAATTGTAGTATTCTAAAGCATAAAATAACTGAAAGTAAATGACTAAAAAGGAAATAAATAAAAAGTAAATATGATGCGTACCTTGACTTACCTTTATCAATGGATGGTTATCCACTATGTTGTTATTTTTGATTATGTAAGGCACATAGATTGCTTTTAACAAACCCAAGAATATAAAACTAAAGAGCAAAAGTGAACAAATGTAGGAAAGCCAAAATAACTGGTGCTATAAGGATAGGATGTACTTAGGAATTTGGCATGCTGGGATGACAAGTGCTATGTTAGAACAAATGACCAAGTCAAAAATAAGAGTAAATTGGGTAACTGAAAAGCCAAGGATACTAAATACTGAAAAACTCAAACAAGTAAACCCCAAGTAAGAAAGGCAACCTCACCAAGTTAAACCAAGGATACATGTCAAAAAAGATGGTAATAAAATAGAAAAAATAAAATGGTAAAATAACATTGATGAGTGAGCAGTAACAATCCTTATCTCAATCATTAAAAGAAAAAAGAGGTGCATAAAAAGGGAAAATGACATTGCTAAGTGAGAAGTAACAAACCAACCTCACTTGATAATGGAAAAAGGGTATGAACTTAGGTGTCTATAACAACAAGATAACAAAATAATTATATATGGTAAAAGGAAAGTAAATCAAGTTTAGAAGTGTAAGTCGATGGTGAAAATAAAGTAATCCATAGCTATTTAATCATATTATTTCACATCGAAGGATAAATAAGAATGAAACAAAGTAGTGATAACATGTTTTTAAAAGGTGAATAAGAAGGAATTGAAGAATAGGAAAAATAAATTTAGAATCACAATTTATCTATCAAGGGGGGAAATGAAATGGGTGGAGGGGATAATGAAAGAAAAACCAAGGTATAGGAACTCTTTATCAAATTCAAGACACTCAAATTAGGTTTATCAAAATAAGATGGCTTTCAACCATAAGGACTAGGAAGAAATTCTCTTTGCCACATAAGTCTTTGGTCAAAAAATGAAGTATATAGATCATCCCATGAAGGCTATATGCATGAAAATTAAAATGGACCTACCTTCCCACAACATATTCCCCATTCCTCAGGACCCCTTATAGATCCATCAGTTTACTATGAATATTGGGTACTTGTGTGAGAGAGTAGGTAGCACCATAGAGTTTGTTGAATTCTACTATTCCAATCTAATAGCCTACACACCCTAAAAGACCTCAACTCTATGTGAGGCCAACTATGGAGTTTGAGATTTGATTAGAGATAGGAAATGTGCTTATAATCATATATTTTTTGGTGTGATTTGAATTTTAAGATATTTGTATGTTGCATTTTGTATATCATTGCCTTTTTTTCAAATGATTTAGATTTTCATTTTTTTTGATGGATTTTTTTAGTCCTCCTCCATATGGATTTGGAAAAACAAACATGGGTGCTAAAAATGACTTTAATTTGAAAACGTGGGACTTAGGTAGAAAGATATAGAACTTTAGAGAGCATGGTGTCTAATAATCTCATAAATCTAGGTGAAATAAAAGTGATATCTTATCTTCGACCTTGTTTTATCTAATAAGGAGTGAAAAGAAGGGAAATCAAGAGGAATAACACATGAAACAATTTGAATGACTTTAAATTAAAAAAATGTGACAAAAGGCAAAAAAGGATAGTAAAATGTAATTATTTATCATAATAATAAAAGAAATGGAAGAAAACATGCTAACATAGAATGTTTTGTAAATTTCATCTACAAAAAGAAGTAAAAGCTAAAGTTGAGAATAAGGATCAAAAACATTTTGTTTTTATAACATGAAAGATAGGATGGTAATTTTATGAGGAGGGTTAGGTCCTATCCACGGTCTTACATTGCAACTCATAAAATAACAACTCATGGGGATACCAAAAAGAACATGTGAAAAATAAATGAGGTAAGCAAAAGATGGTATTTTTGTGAGGAAGACTTAGTCCTATTTGTGGTTTTGCAATACAAATCAAAAAAGATAAATACAAGGGATGACAAATGTGATTAGAAAAAGAGAATAAATGTAAATAAGACTATGTTACATCATGAGGAAAACCAGGTCCTATCCACAGTTTTATAATGCAACTCATGAGAGAAATGGGAAACCAAAAGACCAAATAGAAAAGAATTAAAGGTTTGTAACAAGAGAGGATTTCCACAGAGGGTGAGAACCATATAAGTAAACTATAAAAAGTGTTAGATAGATGTAGATAGAAAGCATGAAAAGAGATAAATGTTTAGGCCAAGTATTATTTAAGGAATTGTGTGTTGGTGGGTTCTTTGAAAACATGACCCTCATTGGCTTTAAGGTGGTAGGTGCTTGGACCAAGAATATATTTAAATAAATAAGGGCCCCACCATTTTTGGGCATATTTAACTTTTTTATCATGGGTATAATCTAATTTAAGGACAAGATCATCAAAATTAAATGTGTGAACTTTAACACATTTATTATGTTGTTTGGCAATATGAGCCTTGTATTGGTGGTAATGTTGTAAAGCAGAAAGATAACATTAATCAAGGAGATCAAGGGCATGAAGGTGAGATTTAAGTAATTATTCATCAAGAACAATACCATGAAGAGATATACATAGAGAGGGAATTTCAACTTCTAATGGAAGAACTGATTTAGAACCATAGACTAGAGAGAATGGCATTGCCCCAGTGGCAGTACGTATGCTACTCTGATAAGTCCAAAGAGTAGGATAACTATGAAGATGCCAATCTATATGGGTTTCATGAGTTATCTTTCAGTTTTTTGTTTGAGAATTTTATTAGTGGTCTCAGCTTGACCATTACATTACAGATGATAAGGCATGGAAAATTTGTGATTGATCTTGAATTTAGCATAACATTATTTAACATGTTTATTTTTGAAGTTACCACCAATTTAAAATGGTGGTATGAGAAACACCAAAGCGGTAAATGATTTGGTTAAGAATAAATTTGGAAATGGTAGGAATAGTGACATTAACAAGGGGCATGGCTTCTACCCATTTGGTAAAATATTTAGTAGCGATGCTAATAAAAACATGCCCATCTTGGAAGCAAGGTATTTTACCAATGAGATTGAATCTTGATGTATAAAATGACCAAGGAGATTAGATAGTTTTAAGTTAGGCTAGAGGTGAATGAATGAGATCATCTTGAAGTTGGAAAGTAGTACACTTTTTAGCATATTCAATTTCATCCTTTTCAAGAGTAGGCCAAAAGTAATCCATACATAGGCATTTACAGGCTATAGCATGTCTGCTATAGTGACCACCACAAATACCTCATGTGCTTGTTGAAGAAGAGGATGTACCCCATCTTGCATAACATAATAAAGTAAGGTACCTTCAATGTTGTGATAGTAAAGGATGTTGTGTCAAAATACATATTTGAAATATTGTTTATGAATGCATGTCTTTTCACGAGAGTCTAAGTTAAAAGGATAAGTTTGGTGTTCCAAGAATTGAATAATGTTTTTATACCACATGCTTTATCAAACGGTAATGTCCTTGATGTGGAAGATAAGTGAATCTAGTGGTTGAGTTGAAGACAAATATTTTTCATATTTGTATTAGAAAAGTAGGATCAGAAAGAATTTGATGTGGATGAAATAGAAATGCTGAAGAAGCAAGAGAATCAATAATGGAATTTTGATCTCGAGGAATAGGCTCAATAGTGAAAGAGATGAAATTGTTAGCAAGATTGGTTATAATTTGATGATACATAATGAGGTTTTCACTTTTACATTGGTAGTCACCATTGACTTGGTGGTAAATAAGCTGAAAATCACCTAAAGTATGTAGGTATTGAATGTTTAAATCAAGAGCAAACCTCATGCCTAAGATGAGAGCTTCGTACTTAGCTATATTATTGGTAACATCAAAGCTAAAGGAATGATTTTTACAAGAGGATTTGTGAGAATTCAAATTTCCCCAACTCCTTGAAGGTATTTATCACCATTAAAGTGAAGGGTTCAAGTATCTTCATGCAAGTCAACATTACTTTTAGGAAGCTCCTCAATGACTACTTTAGGTTTAGTAGTATTAGAGGGATAAATGATTCATTAAGATTATTTGCTTCAAGATCAGTGGTAAAGTTATGAAAATAATATTTGAGAAGAATAGCTTGATTAAGACCTTAAATATAGAGGATATTATTATCTGGAAGACTATCTAGAAGGGAAGAAGTAGCTGGCACATGATCTGTGGCAAGTTGATCGACTATGACTTACCCTTTAACAAATTTTTGATGTGGAGATAAAATTCCATAAGGAGGACCATCCATTTGAAAATTATATCTCTAGAAAGAAAAGATTTGGAGTATAAGTGATGAAGGGGGTCAAAATGAATGATAATATAAGTAGTTTTGTAAAGCATATAATGGTGAAGCTTTTCAGCAATGAAATAGATGGTGAGGCAATCATTTTCAATTTTGGTATAAAATGTTTCATAATAAATGAGGATTCAGTTAATGTAATAGATATCATACTCTATTCCTGTATCATCATGTTGGGAAAGCATTGGCCCAACTGATATAGGTGTGGAAGAAGTATATAGGATTAAGGATCAATCATTGGAAGGAGGACAAAGTGTAGGTGGGTGAAGCAATGACCCTTTCATGTTATCAAAGTATTTTTGATAAGGGTCTATCCATTATAAAGTATTACCCTTCTTGAGAAAATAATTGATGTAGTGTATGTGATAATCCATTTAGAGGATAAATCATCTAATTGCCCCAAGTTTTCCTAAATATGTTCAAATTTCAGAAATGGAATAGGGAATATGCATGTTGATGATAAGACTAGTGTTAGTAGGATAAACATCAAATCCCAAAGAGAGATTAAGAATCCCAACAATTTTCTAGATGTGACACCAAAGACACATTTGTAAGGATTAATTATAACCGAATATTTAAGAAGGCGATCAAAGATGATATCAAGATCTGATAGATGAGTCTTACAATTTTTGTATTTAACAATAAGATCATCTACATAGGTTTCAAAAATGTTATGGATAAGATCATGAAGGATATGAGTCATTTCTTGTTGGGAAGTGGCTCTAACATTTTTGAGGTCGAAGGGAATTTTGACATAATAATAGGTGTCCTATTCCATGGTGAAAGTAGTCTTATGTTGGTCCTTGGGGTCAATGTGAATATGATTATAACTTGAGAAGTAATCCATAAGAGACAACATTTTGTAACCAATTGTGTAATCAATAATGACATCTTTGAAGGTAAAGGGAAGTTGTCTTTGGGACAAGTGAGGTTAAGATTATATAAATTAATGCAAATGCAAATGACCATAGTGAACTTCTTCTGAACGGGGACAATGTTAGAAACCCATTCAAAATAGTCCACTTGTTTGATAAATTTAGCATCAAGTAATTTGATGATTTCCTTGTGACATAAGGTAGAAAACTCGGGTGGAAATTTATGTTGCTTTCGATACATAGGTTTGGCATCAAGATAAGTAATGATACTATGAATTAAAATGTTAGGGTCAATAACAGACATGTCCTCATAAGACCAAGTAAAAATCTCATGATACTTATCAAATAACAAGCTAAAATTATCATGTTCAGTAGGTGAGAGTTCTTGAGAGATAATAATGGGTCGAGGATAGGATGGAGTATCATATTCAATGTGAGTGGTTTATTTAATAAGCATGGCATTACCATCTTGCAAATGGTATGGTGCATTAGGTAAATAAGAAATAGGATTAGTTTTAGGATCAATTCTAGCAATGGAGTTGTTGAAACAAGGAGATTTGGTGTTAAATTTTCCAAGTTTATGTTGCTACTAAGGAAGCTGAGGTTTTCAGGCATGAAGTATTTCAAGAATAGCTTCATCAATAGAAAAGGTGGGAAGAGGACCATAATACTTAATATCTACTTCAAGATCAGGAGTTTGATTACCATAGCTATCATACTCAGAATGGATCTAATGAACATTGGCTACCTTGGCATTGAGTGTAATCTTAGAAGTAGGAGAGGTAGATGGGTCAAAAGGGACTGGAGTGTCATTGGGTTTGGTGATAGGGGAAGAATAAGATGCAATGATTAAATATATAAATGATAAAAGAGATGTTGGAATTTCTAGATATTTGGAAGGTATAATTTGCTCTACTACCCAAGGATTATCAATAAGTGAAGAATTGGTAGGAGGCACATGACCCTCAGGATCTAAGTCACGACCATAGAAATGGTATGAACATCCTAATTAAAATCATGAATTTGGGCTAAAGTTTTCTAATAATGATGGACATCCAAGTCTTGAGATTGAGCTTGGGCCATTATGTAATTATCATCATATGTTGGAGAAATCGTACATGCTTGAGAATCTAGGGGGATTTCAGAAGGTGAAATCCCAAGATTACTAAATCTATGAGGAGACATGATCATAGGATATTGAAATAGTTTAGCCACTCAAAAATCATTTCACGTAAAGACATCTTCATGTAAAGAAGATTTTTGAGCATTACATGGAGGGGAGAATCAGTGATCTCATTAATAAGAGGAATAGTACAATCTCTTAGTAATAGAGAAGGAGGAAGCCACTACAAAATATATGGAGGTAACTTGGTGGTATTATAAGTATGCTATAAATAATTGGGTTCATCATCATTAGAATCCATAAGAGTAACTTGTAAATCAAGAATCATGTTGATGAACTCAGGTAAAGGAGCACTATTGATCTTAAGAATGGTAGGAACACAATATTGTAATTTAGGATCAAGAATCTGAATACTCCATGGGTTGGAATCAACCTCATGCTTATACCATTTTCCATTATGTAAGAATTTAATGCATTGGTTATTGGAAGAAGCAATAGCCCTCATTCTATGAGTCCATGGGTGATCAAGGAGTATATTATAAGATAAGGGTAAATTAAGGGCCATAAGCTTAGTTTGAACAATTTTAGGTCCGATTGTTAATGGAAGCCAAATACAACCAAGTGGATTTTGATTTTTATTATCAAAATCATGACAAGTAAGATGGGTTTGCTTGAGATGATCCTTATTATAATTGAGTTGTTTTATTAGCCATAAATATGTCACATTAATACTAGATCCTTCATGAACTAGAAATTATAGACAAGGATAGTATTAATGGCTAATTTGATAAAGAGTGGTAGATCATCAACATGAAAAATAATTTCATCATTGATCATGTCCTCTTCAAGAAATTCAATTAAAGGCTTGGAATAAGGACACATGGTTTCAATAGTATTTATGTTGGTAGGTTGAGTTTCAATAAAATGTGGTTCTTCATCAGTAGAGGATGGATATTCAATTTCTTGGAGTTGATGCATAAGGAACATATGATTATATGGTTAAGTACGAACCAAATCCATAAGAGGAATCTTACAAGGTATAGATTTGAATTATTCAAGAAAATTACAAGGAGATTTAGAAGAATCAACCTGAGGTTTAGGAGGTAAATTAGATTTTGAAGGAATAGATGTGGTTGGAGGACCAAAAGGAAGAGATGGTTCCTCATTTGCTTCCAAAGCAAGATTAGTGGTTGTAGTATCCTTAAGGAGTTGTTCTTCTAAAGATATCTTCTTAGGTTTGGTATCAAGATCTTTGTGAGATGGCTTGTGATGATAATTGACCTTAGAAGTGTTAACATATTGAGAGTTGTTATAATATTGGTCATAATCAACATCTATAGCATAAACATCCTTGGTATTAGGTTGACTATTGGTTGTAGAAAAATATTTTTGGTTATTTTAGGTAGAAGCTTTAGAAAATTGTCATTTTAGAGAAGAATTGGTGTACTCTTGATGATGAAGGTTGATTGTGGATTCATGATTAAATGAATCACCAATCATATAAGAAACAAAAAATCTAGTGAGCCCTCTAAAAGACTCATGGGAATGACTAATTTTAACATGGAACCAATAGAATAGATTAGGGTCATACCACTTAGGAGGATTATTAGGATAAATGGAAGGTTTAGAGGATGGTAAAAATTGTTTCATTTACTGAATCGAGAGAGTTGTGTGAGAAGGTGAAGGGATGTTAGTTTTGGTAACTCTAAGTTTGGTTGGTAGAGTATTACTAGTGATACCATTGGTAGATGTTTAGTTAAAGTCTTGATGCTTAGTGTAGACACCGAAATTGTGTCTACCCCTTGGTCACCCTCCCCCTTGGTCCCCTTGGTCCATATTCCTAACACTTGTCCTAATCCCCCTCATTTATCAAATTAAAATAATCAAATATTTTAATTTGGTGGCCCCCTTGCCACTTCACCCATGCCACCTCAGATTCCTTCCCTTGGATCCCCTCACCTCATGCCATGCCTTTATGACCTAAATCCCCTCTTAACCCTTCCTCTCGCATCCATTTAAGCCCCTCACGACCATTTTTTAATGACCATTTGACCCTGGCAGCGTGTAAGAATGGATAGAGGCTAATTTTAGCCTCTGTCCCCATTCTTCTGCCGCCAATGTCGGTCAGTATTCGGCCGATGTCGGCGGTTCTGCTAGTGTCGGTTACCCTTAAAACTACATTTCTGCAACTATTCTTCTGCCCGCGAACGTGAACTCTTTTGCACTTGGCATTCTGTCTCTCTCTCTCTCTCCCTCTCGCACAACAAACATCACCAACGACAGGTACTCTATAGGAACAACTCTAGATTATGATATCAAAGGCATTGCAGGTCCGTCAACAGCATCAACAACAGGTCTCCTTCATTCTTCCTTCAACAAGTAGGAGGTAAGTACTTCCTTGTTTTTCATTTCATTTCTTATTTGAATTCATCTATTAAGCAAAACCACTACCCACAACCTTCCCTGTCCTTCCCAGAGAGGCTAAAGGCCTTCTCTGATCCTTGTCTCCCCCTTTGTGCCTCTGTCACCCATTTAGTCCCTTTCTAGACCATACTCCCAATCCAATCAACCCTGCACAGACCTCCAGGCAGTCCCTCTAACCCCCAAATAGATTCTCTGACCCTCAAATAGAATCTAAGACCACTCTGCGGACTAAAAACCAGACTTGGAACTTGTCCCTGGCCATTACCCCGATCGACCTCGACCATTACCCCTACCAACGTCGACAGACTAATCGACGTTGGTGACCTTCCTTGACCGACGTCGGTAGAACCACTGACGTCGGTGACTGTGCAAAGTAGATTGCTGCAAACAGGTACGCATTTGCTTTTTATTTCTTCATTCTATCTTTATCATTTCTATTTCTGTCAATGTTCTATTTTTTAATAGTGGACTGTCATCCTCCAAGAAGTCCTTGCGCTTCTAGGATCAAGCTTTTGCTTGGTAGTCCACTTTCTAGCCTTCTAACAATTTTTGTGTTTTAGTCTCTTTCTCTTTTAGGTGTCATCCTCCACAACCAAAGAGGAGTTCCTGCTATCGTCTAAATCTGGTGTGCAAGTCCACATCCGGGTACGTACAAACCCTCATCCATTCTTCTTAGTTTCTCATTTTCCTTTCTGAATGTGAAAAGCAAAATCTTGTTTGGAAACATTCTAGCACGCCCAGTGGGACCCTAGGGTCTTCCTTGGGTTCTTTTCTTTCTGTTCATATAGGTGCATTAGGTTTCTCCTTTTCACCTCTTTCTTCTCTCTCTTCCAAAGGACATCATAAGCAGGATTAAAAAGAACTCTTCTTTCTTTTCTTGCATCTTAGACTAGTCAAAAGTCATACTCTTCAACCCTTTCTCCATTTGTCTTCATACGAACTCACACTTCAATTTTGGGCTTAAAACACATTGCATTTCATTTCTTCTTGACTGCATACTTAGTCCACATCTAGTAATTAAAAACCGCATCATGAATTAATCATAGTCCATTTTATGTTACACAACCAAATCACTTGCACAAATCAAACATCAAAACTCACCTAAGATAAGGCCCGATTGGGATTTCATCACCCAGTGGATACCTTACTCGTCCCGGCAATCCCACTTGGATTTCATCACCAAGGGGAAAACCCACTCTGTTCTATGGTAGAGGATAATCTCTAGGGAAAGTATATTTTGGCTAAGCGAGACCAGCTTATCACTAGGCTCGTGAAGTGAGGGGAGCTTGCTCCTTAGCATCAGGGCATGTACAGAACCTAACCCAGACTCTTAAGCACCTAAACAAACCTGAAACCATCCATAGACTACCTCTTCTAGGACCTGTCTCAGAAGCCAACCTCCCAAACACATTCTAAGGCATAAGCCAATAGGATCCTAATAATTTATTCCTAGGGATTTAACGCTTAGGATCTGCTTATGTTCTTCATCTTTTCTATTCTTATCTGCTTTTTTGAGCTAGTGAGGATGCTTTCTTCCTTTTTTCCAAAAACTTCCAATTTTTTTGAGTTTTTGGAAACCACAGTCATCGGCATCAGTTTTACCACTGACATCGGCAACCTTCCTCGCCAGCATTGGTTATCTGACTGATGTTGGCCATCTTATCTCACCGACATCAGTTTTTCAACCGATGTCGGTCACTGTCACAGTCCTTTTTTTCAAAACAACAGCCTAAAACCTGCCCCTTTTTCTGCCAAAAACCACATTCTAAGTTTTTGAAACTAAAAAAACATAGTTTTTGAAACCTAACCCTTCTTGCCTTGAATGGTTTTGACACACAGTCAAACCAAGGCTCTTCTTGACCACACGACACATCAACCGCTTTCGCCTTCCCTGTCCATAACCAGTCCTATAATGGAGTTCCACTCAGAGACCGAAAGAACTCCTACTCGACCGACCCCGACTCAGTCTCCCATTGTCCCCGAAGGGGACCAAGACTTCAAAAGATTCTTGGACCTCAATGGTAGATCCCTTCAACATTATCTCGCATGAAGTCAAATGTGAGACTCCTTAGGCAACCCAATCTATGGGATGGCAACTTCCTTAATCGAGATAATGATCACATCAACAGCGTCCACAATTCAACTTATAGACAATCAAGCCAACACCTCAACTAATAACCCAACCGTGTCCTATCTTCAAAATTTAGCCTCTCCTTCTAGACCTACCTCCATGGGGGTTTTGGCACCCCCTCAACCTCAAACTACTCAACCAAATTCTACACCCTTCCAAAACCTAGTGGTCTCTATCCCCCTACTCTTGTACCTATCAACACAAGAGTAACTGCCTACCCTTCAACAAGTGTGGCCACCCCTCAACCACCTTAGACAGCCCCTATCCAATTTGTGCCTACCAACCCCATAACACAAGTGCCCTTGGCTTCAACATCCACCCCGATGGCTAGCCACTTATATGTTGTGCCTATATAAGCACAACCAACCACGTCATATGCCCCTCTCAATACCTTCCAAGCGCCTTATAACCTAGGGGGTGCTCCACCCACCAATCCATCAGCTGACATAATCAAAATGCTGATGGACAAAATGACTAGTCTTGAGACCTCTGTTTCTGGTTCACGCAATGCCCTCTCATATGAGCAAATTTGCAACGAACCCATCCATCCCTTCATCCCGATCAGGCCGTATCCCAGTCAGTGGGAGCTTCCTAAATTTTCTCATTTCCAGAGTAAGGAAGACCCACAACACCACCTATGGGCATTCAGACATGCCTGTTATCTAATAGCCCATGATGATGCATTACTTTTATGCACATTTCCCATGTTGCTTGCTGGTGTTGCTCTTGATTGGTACAGCTCTCTTGCTAGCCATTCTCTTTTCACATTCACCCAGCTAGCCCAACTCTTCCTCGACCACTTCTCCATCAATATCACGAAAAAGGTCTCAATCACATATCTCTATTCTATCCGAAAGTTTGAGGATGAATCCATAGCCAATTTTGTTGCTCGTTGGAGAGGCCTCATCAATTAGCTCTCATTTTCCTTGCCCCAACCCAAACTTATCAAACTTTTCTCTCAGGCCTACACCAAGCATATTTCCTCCACCTTGTGGGTTTAGACATTTCGCACCTTTGATGAAGCCTTCACGATGGCCCAAAAGCTTGAATTACGTGCCATTGAGGAGAACAAAGTCAAGTTGCAGAGTAAGAACCCCAACACCAAGACCAATGACTCCTCTTCTAAACCTTCTTCATCTAATCCTAAATCTAAGGCATCAGCAAACGCTGTAGTCGTTAGACCTTCATCCTCTTCACCTTAAACCAACCAACCTGAGCCATCCACGTCCCAAAGCATCACCCACCAATTCTAGCAAAGGTACGTGTAACGATGGTATACTCTGCTCGGAGAGTCATATGCATCTATGCTAGACAAAATTGTCAAACAGGGGGTTCTCAATCTCCCCCAAATCTGACTGCCTCCACAATTTGATCCCTCACGCGCCATCCCTGCGTGGTATAGGGAAAACAATTTTTGCAACTATCACCGTGTTAAAGGCCATGACACGGGCAACTGCAAGACTCTTAAAAACATCATCCAAGACATGCTAGAAAAGGGTGACCTCGTCCTGGACAATCCAAATGCGCCACCCAATCAAGGCATAGACATCTTCAAGCAACCATTTCCCAATCATCCTCTTACCCAAAACAATGTGCAGGCTATGACTGATGACACTCACGAACATAACATACGCACAATCAATATGGTCTCGCCCTTCATCCCTAACCAACCTCTCTCACAGACTCAAGAGGTCAGTCCACCCATCAGTCTATCACATGTGGACGAACCTTCTTCTCCTCTTAGTTCTCCATCAACTTCCCTTATATTAGAGGATGCCTCAACCATACCAGCACCACCAGTCCCAACGTCCTCCTTCTTGCTACCTATGGAGGACCCTACCCTTCCGACTCCTCAACCGTAAGTGGAGGGTGCAATCATCCCTGCCCTCTACCCTCTTGAGGAGCCTCATTCTCCGATTTCTTCCCCACCAAGGGAAGAACCTGTCTCTCCTCCTTCTCCAACCAAAGATGAACCCATTGTGACTTCATCATGCCTTGGGTCTGAGACTGCTACACCAACCTCATTTTTGGCCCCGCAACCATCCACATCTTCTCAAGGACCCAAACCTCATCCAATATCTTCTCAGCCATTTTATTGATTAGTGGAGAAACTCAGACTTCTCCCTAAAAGGAAAGTGGAGCATCAGGTACTGTGGGAGCGACTTAAAGCTCTTCAACATGCTTGTGCCATCTCATCTCATGCCACCAACCCTTCTATGGAAAAATCCCCTAAAACTCTCAACAAAGACTAGACTTTCATTTCTAAACCTTCAAAACCACAACCATCCACCTCAAGACCAAAACCCTCATCTACCCCATCAAAACCAATCAAGTCACTCGGTGTTTACCCTGTCCCTAACCTCACTCATCCACAAGTGAAGGTAGACTTGAACTAGGCCCTGACCATAGTAGTCTTCAAACCAAATCAAAGAAGACTGCTAAACCACAGCGGCAAACTCCTCCTCCTCCATCAATTGCCCTCCATTTTGGGCCCTCATCCTTCGACCATAATTAGAGTCCTCCCCATTCCAACCTCTAATAAAAACAAGTTGCCTCCTCTGCTTCCTTTTCCTACCACAAGCCTACCCTCTCCGAAAAAGTTGGCACCTCTCACGAAGAAAGTGCCGTCTCCTCATGTGGCCGCACCATCAACCCACAAGGTGGTACGGAAGCCTCCTTTAACCCCGCCTAAGCAAAAGTCACCAGCATCTCGCGCATCAACAAGCACATACCCTTTAGTGGGCTCATACACTTTGATATTGCATCAACTTTTGTAGACCTCTAGCATAACCCTTCCTCCCATCAAGCCCTTCCAACCCCTCAGGTCAAAGCCTTCCTAGTTCGACGATACTAAGATTTGCCTATATCATCGTACGCTAGGACACGACATCGAGACTTGCTGTGCCCTCAAGGCTGTCATTCACCGCTACATGGAGAAAGACACTCTTCTTCTTGAGGACACTATTGACAGACCCCCGACGCCTTCCCATATCCCTCCAACCTCGACATCGACATCAACATCTCATCAACAGGCCATGACCCCTTCATCTCCTTCACCCCTATCTTTGAAATCAATGCCATCCACATAACCACTAGGTCACGAAAGGACAAGGCAAAAGAAAAAGTGCCATTCCTTGGACCTATCCTTTCATCAAGCCACCTCAACCGCCAAAGCCCAAAATATCTATCCTTGGCGCATCTCAACCCTCTTTTTATTCTTCTTTAGGGGCAATCCATGACTCCATGTTAAAACAACTTCACTATATGCCCGTGAAGATGACCCTGTATGACCTTATCCAAAGTTCACCCCAGCATCATCAAGCTCTGATCCAAGCCTTATAGGTAGTGGAGGTCTGACCCGAGGACCCCCAACCACTCGCTACCCTGGTCCACTCGTTATCTCCCATTGCCTCTGTCACTTTCAGTGATTCTGAAATTCCTACATCTAACACAAAAGATCAAGATGCTGCTCTCTTCATCACTGCCTATGTTGATCAAACCCACATTAAGCACATTATGATTGATGGAGGTGCCAACATTAACATCATATCCACCCATGCCTTTGATCAATTGGCCCTCCCTAAGAATTGCGTATCCAAAACTGATGCAATCTTGCGATCCTTCAATGACACCATTGCCACAACCATTGGCACCGTCATCCTCCACATTCGCATTGGCCTGCGCACTGTCCCAGAGCTCTTCTATATGATCGAAGGAGAGTTCCAATATAACATGTTGCTAGGCCAACCCTAGATTCATGCCATGGCTTGTGTTCCCTCTACACTGCACCGTTGTGTAAAATTTGAACATGACGGGCAAGTCCACACCATTCCCGCCGACCCATCACCTTTCAAAACTTGTAACATGACCTATCAACCAAATGATGTTATCATTCCTCTCAAGCCATCAATCCTGATGCCACCTCCATTCGCAAAAGCTTCATCCAGTTTGCAACCAGCGGTCGCTCTCACACCACCTCTTCAAGCGACAACCAAAGACCCCATGGAAGACATCTTCTAACGACTTTCACTTGGGGAATATCACTTGCTTGCCTTAGACATATTACAAACTCCACAAGAGTATGGATAGCTTCACCACAGTCTAAGTTATGACCATCGAATCGGGATGGTCATTCCTTATGGGCCTCCTCACCTCCGAACCAATCTCGTCTATGGGGGGCTCAATCAAGCTCCTACTAACAGGAACCCTCTCTCTTCACCTCAACCATTCACATCAGACTTCTCATTTCTTGGCAACCCCACCTTTGCTCACACCTACCTCTATAGGTGCGCTTGGAAGGGTTTTGGATTTGGGCACTATGAGCAAGGCTCCCATCAGCCCATCAAACCTCTCAATGATGACAATGCCAAGAAACGGTATGGCCTGGGTTTCCAAGACCCTACTCAGGCTTCTGCAGACCTTTTTCCCGAACCCACCATCGACCAATCTCCTCCAAACTTGCATATTCTTCCCTCTTCACCTACAGAGTTGATGGTTTCCATCCCTCCTAGCTTTTTCAATGCCTAAACACCATTCGCTTGGAACCTCTGATCTATCAACCAGGGGGGGCACCCAAGTCTCTCCTTCCCATCTCATTTATCTAGCCCATTAATCATCCACACTGGGTGTTAGACATTCTTCCCACCACAAGATGACTGGGGGGAGTTCAACATTCAACCCAACCATTGACCAATCATCGACCAAATACCAATCTCGACCAAACCTCGACCAAACATTCAACCCAACCATTGACCAATCATCGACCAAATATCCATCGACCCGACCCTTGACCAAACATTCAACCAGTCTCAGCGACCATATCAACCAACCAAGCATCAATCAACACGTGACCAATCTGGAAAGAGGAAAAGGGGGAAAAATTTTCTCCTAATTAGCTCGGACCTTTTATCATCACACACGGGTATGGATCAAGGACTTATCAGAACCTGAGCTCTTTAATGCCTTGCATCTGCGACCATCCTACTGTTAGATGAGTACTCGTCCACTTGACATTTAACTTGAGCTCGTCCCTTGAGCAATCCCTATCCTCTTAATCCCCATTCCTTTCAACCCTATTCCCCTAAACAAATCCTTTATAACCCTTTTATACAGTATGGATGCTTTGTCCTAATAAAATGGAGCCCTTGAACTTCTATAGTCTTGTCCATGACTCAAAATTCTGTCAAAAAAATAAAAAAATAATCAAGATGTCAAAATATCCAAGGTCACAAAATCAAAAATCAGACTGCTCCCTCGAAGGACAGCTGTACTATCATTGCTGTAGCTAATAGACAGCTCCCTCGAAGGACAGCTATTCAAAGCCCTCACATATATATAAAGCAAAAATATAGACCACTCCCTCGAAGGATGGCTATGACTAAATCTTGCTACAAACATCACTCTTTTAGAAGCTTCCCGCATCGATCAGCTTCACAAATGACCACAAAGCAAAATGACATCTCTATGTAGACTTCTCGCATTGATTAGTCTGTGCCGAAAAAAAAGAAAAAAAAAAAAAAAGGGTCATGGACTTGGCTTGTAGTTGTCTCAGGGTCTCCTATAAAAAGGGGCAAAGTTATCTCTACTCTAAAAAATGGGTTACCCTATCCTCACCTATCATAACACCTGCTCAAGGGACTTCGAGCTCACTTTAATGTCAAAATGATTCGATTACCACTCTAACACAACCCATGGTCAACGACATAATGCATGAATGGGGCTCTTGGTTCTAACAACCCCTATTTATGCTGTCATTTTGGTCTTTGTCAATAAAAGGGCAAATATGCCTTTCAATTCCTTTACACTTTGGTCACATTCAACTACATCATTTGTCAAATCAAACTCAATCCGAATCTTTTCAGACCACTCACATAGCCTGTTCACACTAGTTTCTATGGACACCAATACACATGGAAACTATTGACTACACAATTTATGTCTAGCATAAAGCATTACTTGCTGAAGCATAAATAGACTCATTTCATTTTTAACATACATCCATCACGAATATGGAAAATTGCTAGGGATGAAAGACCACTCGACCAATGTTGCAGAATACACCATCACACAATATGGAAAAGGCTGCAACATAATCTTCTCCTCATCATTTCACCACATGACCAGACCAATCATCAACCATTTTGTCTCTTTGCCTGAACTACATTAGTCTGAGGCCCTTCCAATCTGGGCTATGTAGGCAGCACCCAGATGACAGGACGTCTCCTAGGGATAGCTCGACCACCCTCGTTTGTTCATCTACCTGATGGACAAACTATCTTACCTTTGACCATGACTTAACTTCATCCAAGACCATCGACCACTTTGACCCTTCCTCCCTTTGGGGAGAACTACATAGGCTTGAGGCCCTAACGACAGGGGCTATGTAGGTAGCACTCAGTTGACATGGGGTCTTCTGGGGTTAGCTCGGCCATTCCTTCATCACATTCCTTCCATCACATTCTTTCGTCACCTGCCAATCACATCACAAACAATCACATATTTTCATAATCATTAACAAAATCAAAACACCATCATCATAATCATAAACATCACCATATAATCATTTATATCCTAATCATTATATATCATCATAAAACATCATCACATCATATCTCAACATATATCATTGAAACATGTGAAAAATGCTACAAACATCTAACATCTAAAACATCCATAACACATCAATAAACCAAAATCTCATCATATATATCAAAGTTTTTACAATGGTACAATCTATTTCTCTCTCTCAAAAAATCAAGTTCATCTCACATCAACAGCTCGCAGGCTGGTATATACATCATATCCAAATCTGCCCTCAAGGCTGTGGCTGTGGTGGTGGTGGCAGTGGCCGAGAAGATGTTGTATCCTCTCCCCCCTCTGATCTGCACCATCTACATGAATCTGTAGTAGTCGCCCATGACATATACCGCTGCCAGCTCAACTCTGCCCTCATCTCAGAGTATCACTATATCTGAGGGAACCCCCTGATGGCCCCCTCATAATACGTGATCTCATCCAGTGCATTATTATATCTAACTATGGATACAGTCTGTGGTGGACCCATCAAACCTGTTGTCGTGCCCTGCACTGAACCCTGCGGTTGTGAAAACCTTGGCTGCACTGATGCTGACTATGTGGGCTACTAAACTAGCTGCTGAGGTGGATGCTGCATCAGGCCCTGTCCTCCCAAAACTTGTCCTGCCAATGCCTGTGCCTGGGCTATGGCCAACTGACCCTACAAAATGGTCACCTATCCTCATGTTGCATCCCTCTCCTAGATGGCAGCATCTCTCTCTTGTCTGGCAACATCCCTCTCCTGCCTCACTATATCTCGCTCCCTGATCACTGCCTGTAGATCAAGCTATGGTCCTACCTATATCCCTGCATACTCTCTTGCCCACCATGCCGAGTAGGCCTCTGTGCATCCTAGATCTACTATCTCGGGGCCTACTGGTAGCTCCTCAAAATTAGGCCCCTCTATCTCCTCTGGCAATGGGAGCGGTGCCTTAATGTCATCCCATTTATACAGTGGGAAGGCGGGTGGCACATCCTGAAGTAGCCCAAACTGACGCCGCACTCTCTCCATTGGCACCCTCTCGAGCTCACTGGCTCATCTCCCCCTAACCCATCTCAAGCTCTGTACCCTGACTAACTGCTCTCCCTAGTCTCTGAACACTGGATACACTAAGTATAGTCTCCAGATGATATCTGTAGGGATCAGGGCCTCCAGTACCCCTCTATAGTAGTTGATATCTCTGACTACCCTGTCTATCCGAGTCTATGCCATCACCTCGCACCATCACCTAAATCTGACCCTGAAGCTAGCCTGAATCACCACTGGAAGGCCGAGAGGTCGTGTAACCATGATATGCTCATATGCCCAACAGTGTAGGAGGTGGCCCACACACAAACTATATTGCCGCCACCGACTGATGCCCCACAACTCTCTGTACACCTGGGCCAAAAAGATGGGCACCCAGGCAAACACTATCTATTGCTCTATCATGTCCATCAAAACTCTAGTGATAGTAATCGGAAACTTGCCTCCCTCTGCATTCGACAGCGCGTAGACTGTGATGCCTATCATCATCAAGATGGCCAGCCAATGCGCATCCTCATCTGCCACAAATAATGGCTCATATGCAAAACTGGCTGAGTGATAACTCACCTTAGTCGCATGTTTACCAAACAATGTAACCATGTGTATATCATGCGCCTCTCTCGAGCATGCATATAGGTCTGCTCCATGTACCGGTAGCCACAAAATCTGGTACACATCCTCGACTGTCACTATCATCTCCCCTATCGGTAAGTGGAAGGTGTTGGTGGAATGATTCCACTGCTCAATCAGAGCCACCATCAGACTCACATCCCTCACCACCCGATAGTATCACCGCAGCCTGCCGAGTCCCACTACGCTCATCTGCACCCACTCCTCCTCGATAATGTCTCGATGCATCCACATTAGTAATGATGACAACTGATCCTGCAACATCAGTGTCTACCTCACCTGCATCCAACAATCAAAATCATGTCAAATGTGACTACCAATCCCCATGACTCTTTTTCCCTTTTGGGAGACCTAGCTTGCCCATTTGCCCTTTCATCCATCTACTTGACCTTCTACCTAACCGTCTATGGCTATCCTGACACCCGAGAAGCCCTTGGTGCAACTTTGACCCCTTGACTTGGCAATTTTCTAAACTCTCTCAGACTAGGTAGCCACTGACATTAGTTTTCATGCCGACGATGGCACTTACCTAACTGACGTCAGTCACACAGTGACCGTTGCCAGCCGCTAGTTGGCTGACTAGTTTGGCCCAAGAGCTGAACTGAGTGAACCCTAAAAATTAGGGCTTCCCCTTTGACCACCCTATGACCCCCCAAAACCTTCCTAAAATGCCCTAGCCTGACCTACCTACCCTTCCCACCCTCCTAGCTATCCCTCCCCTTTGATTTTTAGCTAAAAACATCAAAATTTCACAAACAAAAACAAATTCAAAAACAAACCAAACAAGCTCACAACACCTCCTACCTCATCTCGTCATTGCCTCCATGGTGGCACAATAGGTGCCGCTAGTGGTGGACCTCCCATGGGTCCTCCTCTACCCTCTGCCATCTCCTCCATCTCAATTTGTCTACGAGCTCCTCTTGGCTTACCACCGCCTCTGCAACCTCCAATCTCTGTCCAAATTGCTCCCTCTCTCTGCCAATCTCCCTCTGCCACCTCACACTGCTCAATCAGTCAACTTAATGTCACTTTCACTCAATCAACCCAGAGTCCTTTTTTTCTCTCAGTCAAACAATCACAAATGACTTTTGGTGGGCCACCAATCTAGTTTTGTCAGATTTGGCAAGCCGCTGATGTTGACATCTTTGTGCCCTGTCTCGCTGACAACGGTCGATTCCTACCGACATCGGACCCCTTATTCCACCGATGTCAATTATATCACCAATGTTGACATCCTTCAACCCTCCAATTTCTTCATCATGACCAAAATCATGCCCCCAATCAACCTGCCTTCATAGTAGAAGTCATCTTAGCCTCCTGGGGCACACTTGACATCACTTTTACCTTCGTCCCTCGACCACTGACCTTGGAGATCGTGACTATCTCCTCTGACCACTTTCGAGACACCTCTGCCTTGGATGTTTTGATTGCCTTTGCTACCTCATGCCTAGTTAGCAAATTGTCCAGACCCTCACAAGTATTGGATCATGCTCTAGTTGATCCCTACTGCTTGTGACTTTTTTCATGTTTTTAAGGAGCACTTCCTGAGCCTGGGATACTTGGAACACGATGACCCATTGGAGCTATAGCTTAGATCGAATAACCCAATCAACTATGACTAAATGTTGGGGCCTAATTATTTCAATTTTAGCACTCCTCGACCCTTGACTTGCGATAATTTGACCTGACCATCTTGTGAAGTGGTATGCACACAATCTCAATTATTGCAACGTTCACACTCAAACTTCACCATATCCATCCTCTATCTATCAAATTAGCACCCGATTCTAGGTTCCCTTCTCTCGACTCCTGCTTTGAGGGGGAATACCTCATCCCATAATCGGGGCAACCAACATTCATTTTTGTCTTGTAGTTCATTAGAACAACCAACAAGACAAAAACAATCTCATCCCATACCTGGGGCAATCAACTCCTATTTTTGTCTTGCAGTTCATCAAGAACAACCAACAAGACAAAAAGGGGCAAATGTAGACACCGAAATTGTGTCTACCCCTTGGTCATCCTCCCCCCTTAGTCCCCTTGGTCCATATTCCTAACACTTGTCCTAAGCCCCCTCATTTATCAAATTAAAATAATCAAATATTTTAATTTGGTGGCCCCCTTGCCACTTCACCCATGCCACCTCAGATTCCTTCCCTTGGATCCCCTCACCTCATGCCATGCCTTTATGACCCAAATCCCCTCTTAACCCTTCCTCTCGCGTCCATTTAAGCCCCTCACGACCATTTGACCCTGGCAGCGTGTAAGAACGGAAAGAGGCTAATTTTAGCCTCTGTCCCCATTCTTCTACCGCCGACATCGGTCAATATTCAACTGACGTCGGTGGTTCTGCCGACATCGATTACCCTTAAAACTACATTTTTGCAAATATTCTTCTGCCTAGGAACATGAACTCTTTTACACTTGGCATTCTGTCTCTCTCTCTCTCTCTCCCTCTCGCACAACAAACATCACCAGCTATAGGTACTCTATAGGAACAACTCCAGATTGTGAGATCAAAGGCATTGCAGGTCCATCAACAACATCAACAACAGGTCTCCTTCATTCTTCCTTCAGCAAGTAAGAGGTAAGTACTTCCTTGTTTTTCATTTCAATTCTTATTTGAATTCATCTATTAAGCAAAACCACTGCCCACAACCTTCCCTGTCCTTCCCAAAGAGGCTAAAAGGCCTTCTCTGATCCCTGTCTCCCCCTTTGTGCCTCTGTCACCCATTTAGTCCCTTTCTAGACCATACTCCCAGTCCAATCAACCCTGCATAGACCTCCAGGTAGTCCCTCTGACCCCCAAATAGACTTTCTGACCCTCAAACAGAATCTAAGACCACTCTGCGGACTAAAAACTAGACCTAGAACTTGTCCCTGGCCATTACCCCGACCGACCTCGACCATTACCCCTACCGACATCGGCAGACTAACTGACGTCGGTGACCTTCCTTGATCGATGTCGGCAGAACCACCGACGTCGATGACTGTGCAAAGCAGATTGCTGCAAATAGGTACGCATTTGCTTTTTATTTATTCATTATGTCTTTATCATTTCTGTTTCTATCAATATTCTATTTTTTAACAGTGGATTGTTATCCTCCAAGAAGTCCTTGTGCTTCTAGGATCAAGCTTTCGCTTGGCAGTCCACTTTCTAGCCTTCTAACAATTTTTGTGTTTTAGTCTCTTTCTCTTTCAGGTGTCATCCTTCACAACCAAAGAGGAGTTCCTGCTATTGTCTGAATCTGGTGCGCAAGTCCACATCCGAGTACGTACAAACCCTCATCCATTCTTCTTAGTTTCTCATTTTCCTTTGTGAATGTGAAAAGCGAAATCTTATTTGGAAACACTTAGCTTGATCAAGAGATTCATTAAGTATTTGGGGAGAAAATGTTTAAACCATCTATTAGAGAGGAGTCAAAGCAGTGATAAAGAGTTTGAACAAGTTATCATTGATCATGTTATGGTTGGCCAATGATTTCCATCTTTTGATGAAGTTATGAGCTGATTTATTAAGAGTTTGCTTAGCATTGATGAAGTGGCTAAGATAATTTTTGGGAAGATCATTGTGTTCAAACTCTTTAATTAATGGATTAACCAAATCTTCAAGTTGCCAAATAGAATGTTGGGGTAATTGGTTGTATCATTCTAATACATCGCCAGTGAAGGTTTTAACTAAGATTTTGGTTGTGGTGAAGGTGTTAGTTTGGATCCACTCATTGTAAATATTTCCAAAGGCTTTGAAAAATGAGGCAAGGTCTTTAGTCCCATCATATTTTATAGTTGGAGATATGTTACCAATATCAATGGATACAATAAAGGGGGATAAAGGCTCAATTTGAATGGTTTGAAGCATCTTGTTATTCATTATGGGTTGAGGAATAACATTGCCAAAGGCATCCTTAAGAGGTGGAGGAATGTAATTGGGATTAGCTTGAGGATGAATAGCTAGAGGTTGATTAGCCATATTAATCAAATGTTTTTGAAGTTTCATCATTTGATTGGTATTAGAATTTTGCATGATGTTTATTTGCTGGATAACTTGGCCAAGAAGTTGAGTTGTATTAGGTGGTGGGTTGGTGTTGGTAGGGGCACTCCCCAAATTGGTATCAAGAGGAAGGTTGATATAATATGGATTATTAATGGAATTATTGATTAAATTCATGTCAATTTATCCCACATTAGTTTGAAATTTTTTGAGATGATAAGTATCTTGGTAGGTATAGAAAGGATTGGACCTATCAACTTCATATTAAGGTGTGATTTGAACCATATTATAAGTCATGGATGAAGGAGGGGAAGAGGTGCCCCAAGAGTGATGGTTCTCTTGGGAAAAAAAGAGAGGGAGAAATGAACATCCCATATAGTATCTAAATGGATTAAATCTATCCAATAAGATTTTGATAGGAGACTTCATTATTACTAAAGAGAAATGAACAAAATGCAAAGAAAGAGAAAATAGTGAACTAGATCGGCAAATAGAGAAGGTATAAAATAGTATAAGGTTGAATGAGTCAACCTAGCATAGGAAAGAGAGATTACAAATAACATAGGGTTGACTAGGTTGATTTATTACAATAAATAGAGGATAAAAAAGTATACAAGGTCAACTAGTCGACCTAACACAAGAGATAGAGAAAATTTGAAAGCATGTAATAGATTGTATTGACTGAAATGACTGTGTAATGAAAATAGTTTTTCAAGAACTTGAAAAAGTAAGAACTTAAATGGAAACAAACAATCAATTGGATCGATGAGAGTGTTCCAATTGAGGCACACAACATAAATCCTTGCACCAATGCTAGCTAATGCAAGTTTTTACAATACAAAATACAATTGAACAAAGAGAAAGCAATCAACTTGGAAAGTAAGAGCTAACTATTTGGTCAACCTGAAAGTTTATTAGATTATTAGAATATGATTTGAAATGTGATGGGAAGTTGGTTGAAAGCAAGGAACTATAAATCAATCTAAGGATAGTTTCAATAAGTTTGGGATAAAAGGGATCTGTGTTGGTAATGGTATAGGCTTGGTATTGGGGCTTACCCCCTCACTTCACACAACAAAATGATAATGGTGTCAGGTGCTTAGCCAAAATATACCATAAACCACGTATTTATACTTGGATAGAAAACCAAGTTGACTTTCCCCTCGGTAATGAAATCCAAGTAGGTTGGCCTTGGGTAAATAATGGTTAATGTGCTTGTTTAAGATTTTGTGATTTGGTCATGTGTGCATAAAATAGAAAATAGTGAAACTAAAAATTTATTGAAAACCACCTAATTAGACTATGTTATCTATTCTAAGTATGTAAGCAATAAGAAATGAAAGTGTGAGCTAATTATTAACATATAAGGGTTTATTCCAACTTTAAAATAAGGTACAATTTTGATGTAATTGATAGTCTATGCACAAAGTATAGAACAAGGTTGACAATGTTGCCTTTGTATTGTGGAAGTAAGGTCTAAAAATGAATAGGGTCAACAGAGTTAACCTAGTTATCTAGATAACACATAAAATATAAAACTCAGTCGACAAAGTCAATCCAATTGACTATACAAGGGTAGTTTTGAAGACTACAAACTATAAAAGGAAAGACTTAAAGAAGAGAGAAAAGATAGAAGGGAACCTTGGTAATTTTGAAGATGTAGAGAAGTGAGATTACTATCAAAGAACCTTGAAAAATGCTTGTAAATCTTGCTAATAGGGTTAATTGGGTCGATCTAGCTTTGCAAGAGCCTATTGCTGAGTGCCTAAAATGTATAAGGTCAACCTAGTATGCTAAATAGGATGTCTAAAAATGTACAAGGTCGACTAGGTCAACCTAGTAGTTTGGACTGGATGTCTGGAAAACTATACTGGGTTGACAAAGTTGATCTAGTAGCCTGTACCTAAAAACTTGTGCATAAAAGTTAAAATTGGGTCAATGTAGTTAACCCAATATGGTAAATATATGATGAAAATAATGATAAAATAATGAAATAAGTGAATAAAAACTGTAAGGGTTAGTTCCCATTGGGTTCACCATAATGTATGCAATCAAAAATACAACATATCTATAAATGAATCCTGGCTCAGAGAAGATAGAACATACATACACTTCCAATTAGGAATATATTTGTTAAGTGAGAGCATGACCAATATGGGGATCTGCTAGACCTGATTATGGGATCTCTTATCTTAATACACTATGCTAAGGAGGCCTCCAAAACCTCTAGTCTAACACAATCATGTAATAACCTGAATGGGTTCCTAGGTTTTAGTATTTCACCTATGCTAACAACACGAAAGTAAATCTAATCTAGTGCTCACCAAAGAATGTGGCACAACATGAGGGGTTAGTAAGGAATCAAAACATGTATAAGAGAATCTTAGTTAAGCTAAGTATGAGTAAGACCCTAATACATAGAATATGAAGAGTAATATAATTCAAAATCAATACTTATACTACTTATATCTACTAAAGAGAGGAGCAAAGTTAGAGAATATTTACCTGAATGTGAACCCATCGAGACTCAATCTCTCCCTTAGATAATAGGGATTTGAAAGAGTTTATTGTGGTTTGTAAGGATGACTAATAAAGGCTAAACTATCTAAGAATTATCCATAAGACTAGATTCTCCAAGTAGAAACCCTAAGCTAAGACTCCTCATGTAGAATAGTGGAAAAGTAGATTGTAAATAAGCGATAATGAATATATATCTTGATTACATATTGAAATAATGATGAAAATGATCTTGTATATATAGGTGGATTTAACCCTAAACCCTTCTAAATATGTTGGCTGATAGGGCTGACCTAGTCAACCCTATAGAATTCTGATTAATTATTCACTAGATCTCAAGTTAGATCGACCAAAGGCTAAGATAACTCCTAAGTGAAAAATAACTTGAAATAGTATAGGGTCGACCCAATCAACTTAGTACAACTAGATATAAAAAGGGGATAAATGTGAGGAAAAGAGGGATCGAAAGAGGAAAAATATTGGATGAGTGTGCAAGGGAAGAGTAATAGCTTAGGGAATGTTTATAGGGGTTGGTTGGGTTAGTAATAATGTGGTAAAAGGGACAACAATCCTATGAAGCACCAAAGGTCTACCCACCTCTTTATTGATGCACAACTTAGGGCATGCACTTAGGGAGATTGAGTCTTGATGGGTTCCTACAAGATGTAAAGTGTCAATATTTGAAAAATAGTTGAAAATATTATGTGTATATAAATAATACTAGACTTTTCCACTCATAAGCACACAATAAAAGCATACACAATAGCAATGTCACACAAGGACAAGGGTCTTATACAAATAAAAGTCATAAAATTAAAATATTAATGAATAATAGTTTTAAAAGAAAGTAAAGGCCCAAGAAAGAGTCATGTAATGACAATTAAATTAAGCAACAATCATGAAACAAGGTTAAATGCCAAAAACATAGGCAAATAATGATACACTCAATCCCATAATGTCATGTACTAAGTAAAAATTAAACAATCATAACCAATTATTAACCTATTGAAAATGAAACAACACCAATGAATCATATAATATGTGAAAATAGTATACACTATGTTGTTCTCAAAATTCCCATGGTCAAATTTTCCCAATTTTGGTATCAACACAAAAGGCTATTTTTTAGGTATAATTGAAAAATATGTTTATAATAATCGAATAATAAAAGTAATTGGTTATTAGAAGTGTTTCAAACTATGGTTCTGCATCCCACACACATTGAAGGTTAGGTTTACCTAACCTTGTGGGCACATAGGACACAAAAACACATGTTTGGTAGGTGGCAGATCCACTTCTCACCCATCATTCCTAGTTGGCTATGTTAGCTTGACCCTATAGGTGTAGATGAAGAAAAGTTGTGACCAAAATAAAATGGGTAACAAAATTGCATCCACTGCTCTTATAAGGTCCATTAGATTCAACCATAAATGTGCCTCACACACATGAGGGAAGTCGATGTCCCAAATTCACTAAATAAAACCCTGAATGCTTATAAATTAATTTCATAGTGCCCAATTAGATAAAATTTTCAAGTTTTTAGTTAATGATTCTTATATTTGTACCCACATAAAGCCAAAATTCCATTCTTGCACCATTTATCTCTATGATTAATGAAATTAAGAAAACTATAGGCAAAATTTTAATTTTCTTCAAGTAATCCATATAGGTAGAGGTTTAAAATGAATAATAATGAGTTTTGAGTATTTTTCACTTCAAGGGAAGATATTTTTACCTTGGGTACACCAAATATTTGGTTAACTTATTTATCCTTTTGATAAAGAATCCAGAGGCAAAGTAAAAAAATCATGACCACTATGGTCTATTCTCCATAACTTCATAAACACTTCCTACCTCTAAACACATGTGGGAGACTTTGATCCCTTGATGAGGTAGCCTTTGTGATCAACAAAAATATAAGAGGGGAGTTAGTATTGTGTTAGTATGATGAAAACCAAATAAAAACACATTAATAAATCTAACACCTCAATCCTAGACACTCAAGGAGAAATAGAAAAATACAAGTACCTATCAATGGAAGACAAAACAAGCTTTATATACCTTATTTGAGAGTAAGATTTGTATGTTGGCCATGGAGGAATGTGCTCGATTGTGTGTTCAAAGAATATTCGACAATGGTTCCCTTGCATCATCCATCATTATCACCTTGGCAATGTTTAGCTTGGCTTTAGATTTGGATTGGTTTTGATGCTTCTCTATCTCAATAAATGAACATTATAGCATTACACAAAGAAGCTCCTTGAAGGTATTTTATCATAATAACATTACATCAAAAAAGAATTTTGAACAATGGGTGAAGCCTTGTATTTATATCCTTTCAATTTAACTCTAACTTAAGTGCATTATGTGATCATTAAAAATCTAAGAGGGGAGTTAGTATTATGTTATTATGCTGAAAACCAAATAAAAACACACTAATAAAGCTAACACCTCAATCCTAGACACTCAAGGAGCAATATAATAATACAGGTAACTATCAATGGAACACAAAACACACATTATTTACCTTCTTTGAGAGCAAGATTTATATATTATCCATAGAGGAATTTGATCGGTCATGTGCTCAAAGAGTTTTTGACAATGGTGCTCCTTGCATCATCTTTCCTTGTCACCTTGGTAATGTTGGGCTTGTCTTGGCTTTGATGCTTGTCTCTCTCAACAAATTAAAATTATAACATTACACAAAGAGGCTTGTTGAAAGTATTTTTACATAATAACATTACACCAAAATAGCTTGTTGAATAATGGGTGAAGCCTTGTATTTATATCCTTTAAAACTAACTCTAACCCATGTGTAATTAGGTTAGAGTTAACTATGGTCAAGTATTTATTAACCCTAGCTGAGTTAAGGAGGGGAGGAGCAATTAATATTTGGGATAGAGATCTCATTTATTAAGCATGGCTCTAAATTTCTAAACTTAAGGGTTTAGGGGAGATATTTTTAATTCCTTGACTTTGAGGATGATGACATCATCATGACCTCAATTTTATTGGAATTTCCTTTTTAAAAAATTATTTTTCACTAATTGCACATGGAAATTTCACTTAAGCATTTAATTTGATTAGTTAATTCATTCTACTTAACATTTTTGTACTTTAGAAATTATTCAAGTGTCCCACTTAAAGGGTTTAAAGGCCAAACTATCAATTTAATAAGTTATAAGTTGACTAGAGATAAATCTATGAGAGGCTACTATTTCATATAGGATAATACCCCAAATATGGATGTCTCAACATGATTATGATCACTAATGTATAATTTATGGATGAAATTGGGACATTTAGTGATTCCTAGGCTTAATTTTCATTGCTTGGTAGAAATTAATATGAATTCTGGTTGGAACATAATTGTGGACAAAATGAGGTGTCTACAGTTTTCACCTATTTAGGAAGATATTTAAAGATACATACATAGTAACATATTCTCAAAGAATGAAAAACTCATTAATGCCTTAGATAATGCCCCAGAAGGTGATAGATGAGCCTTAGATGCCCCCTTAAGGGAGAAAACAATAAATAATGTCGGTGATTGTTCCCTCGAAAAGAAAGAAATGATGCAAACTATAGGTAATGTGGGTGGAAATACTGATTTGAAAAAAGATGGTTATAATAAGTGGCACAATGAGGTGCCTTAATATGGAAGATGAAAAGAATGATTTACCCAAAGGTAGTTATAATTATTAGCATATTGAGGTGCCCCAGTAGGGTAGGTGTGAAAATAATGATTTACCCAAAGTTGATTATAATCATTAACACAATAAAAATTCCCTAGTAGGTTGGATAGATAAAAAAATAATGATTTTCCTAAAGGTAGCTATACTCATTGGCATAGTGATTTTTCCTAATAGGGTAGATGAAAGTGTGATACAATTTGTCTTTGCCCCATTAGGGCAAATCATGAAAGGGTTCTTATGTATTGAATCCATACTCATGGAGTAAGAGTAAGTCAACATAGAGGAAAAACATGAATTTGGGATACCTGGTAGTATGGAGATGAATGTCCTAACTAGAAGGGATTACTATTTAGTTGTGATTTAATTATTTTACATTTGGGTAGATCAGGAAGTCTCCAAGTGTGAACAAGGAGAAGTACTACTTATTACATTGTCTAATAGAATCTTTGACCAAATTTTTGCTATAGATTATAATATTATGTATCATAGTTATAGATAACTATAATAACAATGTGTATTCAAAGCATGGAAAAACTTAGTTTAATCACAAGTATAAATCACTTAGGTGTAAGATATGAACAATCAAATCCCAATTGAATATACTGTAATAAATGAAGTGGAGGAATGTACATTGATTCACAACTCAATTACAAGATATGGGTAATTAAGACTCAAGTGTAAGAATCCTACACAATCGAGACAAAAAAATGCAAATAAAAATAAAAGAAATAATATAAAACAAAACAAACTACCAATAAACAAAAATAAACACATAATAAAAAACCAATAAAAATAAACAAATAAACAACAAAACATCAATAAAAAGAAACAAAGAATTAAAAAACACCAATAAACTAAAAATAAACACAACAAAACACCAATGAAAAGAAACAATGAACAACAAAACACCAATAAATAAAAAGAAACACATAATAAAGCACCAATAAAAATAAACAAATGAACAAAATAAAAATAAACAAACATGGTTGTAAATAAAAACCAACACAAACAAGAGAAATAAAAAATCCAAAATAAATAACAATGCAATAAACAAACTATTCTAAACACACCAAGGCACTATACAAACAATGGTTAATCATAATGTTAGTACAACTAGAATACAAATTGTTTGTGCAAGTGTAATAAAGGTGTTACTCTTGGTGATAGGGTGACCCATAATTTAGGTAACAATGACACAAGTATAGAAACATAGGAATAAAAGACATAAATTTACCCTTAGGTTATAGTGAATAATGACAAAGGTGAGAACAAAAATGGGGGGAATATAATAAAATGAAGGGGTAGGTAAGATGACTTTAGATGCACTAGGCAAGTGAACCCTACCTACATAGTTACATGTATGGAAGATCCAACATGAACTTCAGGACTAATGTAGTTCTCCCAAGATATGGGATAGAAGAAAATGAATGATCTAGAGAACATGAACGAGTTGTAGAAGAAAATGGGAATGGTCTCATAAAATGGTGAATGTGTATTAAAAAAGGGATGACATTCAAAATAATGAAAGCATCAACACAAACAAATCATGCAAGTACGAGAGTATGGCTTAAGATAAAACCACATTAAAAGGTAAGAGATGAGTATTCATGAATGAACTGAATTGGTAATTAATAGTGTCTACTACATATAAGGTTTAGATAACACATGATCTCAAAAAATGATGAAAATGTTAATAACTCATAAAACAATGAGAGCATTAGAAATGGTTACTCACAAAATGACAAGAGTGTAATAAAATCCAAGTTGTCATTAGTACATCAAAGTTGAAAGCATAATGTTCACAATATAAACTCACAAAATAGTGAGAGAGTATGGCTAAGGTCAATAAAGATGGGGAAATTAAAGGACAAATGGTTACTTGTGAAATAGATAGGAGTTATATAATCCTTAAGGAAATAAAATGGTCAAAAAATGAAGAAAGGTGTGGCTGAGTAACCCAAGATACCCCATGTATCCAAGTGTTGCCTAAATAGTCTGTGTGGACCTCAAGATGATGTAGTTCTCCCAGAATTGGGAGAAAATAGACTAAGGTAGTCTTGAAATGAAGCTAAACAAATAATATATCCCAACCCAAAATTTTTGATAGCTTTATATCTTGCATGGAAATTCTAAGCCAATTCTCATGATACGATTTTTAAGATTTTTGAAAATTTCAAGTGTTTTGGAAATTTTTAGGCATCTCAACTTGATCAAGAATTAAGATATATAGAATGGTCCAACTCAAAAAATGGTGAGAGCATGGCTCAAAAATGCTCACAAAATGATGATAGCATTCAAACCTAAAATGATCATAAAATGGAGAGAGTGTGCTAAAGGGGTGACTGAGCTGACCTTAATGTGAATCAAGCACTGCCTACATAATCTTGAATGAGACCTCAAGTCACTGTAGTTTATCCTTTATAGTGAAAAAATATGATTAGGTAGCATTAAGATTGTGAAATAGGCAAATGACATAATACAACATAGGGATGCGATAGTATGGATAAAAATGATGTTGTTCCTAATTTACCCAAAATAAGTTATAATGAGGAAATAATGACATGGGTTAGTGATACTAATTTTCTCAAAGGCGGTTATAATTAGTAGCACCATGAATGAGATAGAACATGACAATAGTGAAGAATACAATTTCTGAATCACTATCATACTACCATAAGATATTGCCTTTTTTGTAAAATACTGAATCAACTACTAAAACTTCATCTAAATCCAATCTATGTAGGTTCTTGACGAACCAATGTATTAGAACCAAGGTCCAAAAGGGGTGGGGAAGGGAGGGTAAAATAACTTCGGTCAATAGGGAAGGTATGGAAGGAATGGTACATGGTATACTAAAAGGAAGGTGATATTATGATATAAGGTAAACAATCCTCATAGACAATACATTGGGTTTCTCAAGTGAAATAACAATTTAGATATATTATGTTCATAGGATCATCAAGTTCATCTTTTTTCTAGTGTAGCTAACCTATAATCTCTAGAGCCATAATTGGCAACAATGATATAAGGGCCTATCCAATTAGGCTTAAACTTGCCTTCTTTTTATTAGTTGTGGTGTTCTTCTAATTTTCTTTGAGGATAAGATCACCAAGATTGAACTATCTATGCTTAACATGTTGATTATGCTAACCATGTAACCAATTCTAATATACTTGAAGGTTGTTTACAATGGCCATGTATTTTTTGTCTAGTAACTCTAGCTCTTGCAGATGAGATAACATGTAATCCTCATCATCAAGGATGTGATTCAATGAAATATGCAAAGAAGGAAACTTGAACTCGATGAGAAGAATGGCCTCAGTGCCATATATAAGGGAATATGGTGTGGCTCCTTTTAGAGTACAATAATTAGTATAGTAATCCCATAGGGCATGGAATATTTGTATGTGCCAATCATGACTAGTATCATTGAAAATATTCTTGAGAATACTGATAATGGTCTTGTTATATGCCTCTACTTGGAAATTACCTTGTAGGTAATAGGCATTGTAAAAAATTTGGGTAATGTTAAACTCTGAATAAAGTTATTTGACATCCTTATTCTTAAATGATCTTCCATTATCAGATATAATGTCAGATGGGTTACCATAGTGGTAGATGAGATGGTTGAAGATGAATTTAGAAAATGTTTTTTAGTCATGTAAGTGAGTGGTATAGCTTCAACCCACTTAGTGAAATACTCAGTGGTAGTAAGGATATACTTATGGCCATTTGAAGAGGTAGGGTTAATCTTTCCAATGAGAAAGAGTCCCCACATTGAAAATGGCCATGGTGTAGTCATTGGTTTGAGTGTTTTGGCTAGGGCATGGATCAAATTTGGATGCCTTTGACATTTATTACATATTTTCACATGAGTAGCCACATCTGCTTACATGGTTGGCCAATAATAACTAGTATGTAGGAGATTTTTGGCAAGGATGACCTAGGTGGTGCAGGCTATCCAAAATCCTTCATGAACTTACCTTAATGCTAATGAAACTTTTGCCAAATCTAAAAAATGAAGTAAAGTTCCATCAAAGATTTTGTGGTAAAGGGTTGGGATGAGTAGGGTATATCAAGAGGCTTGGTGTGTGAAATCTTTTTGTTGTTTTCATGAAAGGTATAGTGGAAGTGTTTGGTCATGAAGGTAGTTATATAAGTTATAATACCAAATAGAACTGGGAAAAATAATATCACAAATCATTTCAATGGCTAAAGGTTCATGAGCAGGCATTAGAAGATGCTCAATGGGAAACTGATAGTCTTTTGCCTTATTTGTGCTATGGATCAAAGAACCAATGGTAGCCATGGAATCTACTATCCTATTATTGACCCAAAGTATGTGTTAAAAATGAATGTGGGAAATATACTATTTGAGAGTGTTCACCATGGGCTTGTATGGTATCAACTTATCATATTTTATCTAAAACTAGTTTGTAACTTGATTGATGATTAGATGAGAATCACCATGAACCAAAAGATGCTAAGTGTTCTATTGCACCATTTTACAAATCCCTGCAATAAGTGCTTTGTATTCATCCATGTCATTGGTACAAGGAAAGAGGATACAAAATGATTTGGGAATGAGATCCCCCTATGGTGTAATAAGTAATAGGTTTGATCCTAATCTATGAGATGTTAATGACCCATAAAAATATAGCTTTCGATGCTACTCATCAGGAGGTGGTTTTATAATGGTAATGATGGAATCATCTAAGAATACAAAAGTGAATGGTTAGTGTCTAAAAGGGGAGCTTCAATATGTTGATCTGCAAGTACTTATCTCTTAATGGCCTTCTAATTGATGTAATCAATCTCAAACTCACTCAAAAACATGATCCAATTAGCCATGCAACCTTGAAAAGATATTTTTGATAGTATATACCTGATCAAATATACTTTGATAATGACTATGGTCTTGTTTTTAATCATGTAATGATGGAGTTACTAAGATTCAACGACCATAGATAAATAAGCTTTTTTAATTGGTGTATAACTATGTTCATACACTACCAGTGTGTAAATTCTATAGTACATGACATGTTCTTTCCCATATTCATCATGTTGAGTTAACAGTCCCCCCAAGGCATTATTAGTGGTAGATAGGTACAATAAGAATGACCTACCTAGCATTGGTGGTAATAGAATAGGTGGGTTGGCTAAGTATTCCTTTAAGTGCTCAAAGGCTCTCTGACATTCTACATCCTAAATAAATGTAATAAATTTCTTCAATAAATGAGTGAAAGGATGGCATTTATCAACCAACTATGAAATGAAGCATTTGATAGATTAGATTTTGCCCTGCAAACTACAGAGCTTCTTCAAAATGGAAGGTGGAACATCTTGGTAATGGCTTGAAACTTAGTAGGATCAAATTCAATGCCTCGATGAGAGATAATAAGCCTAATAATTTAATTTAAGTGACACCAAAGACATATTTTTTGGGATTAAGTCAAACCTTATACTCATGAAGGCTTTCAAATATCCTTTGTAGTATGGTTGGATGATTTACATAGGTCTTAAATTTACCCAATATGTCATCGACATAGTGTTCAATGATACCATGCACCATGTCTTGAAATATAACTATCATAACTCTTTGCTATATTTCCCTGACATTCTTGAAGTTGAATGGCATAACTTGATAACAAAACATTCCTAAAGGAGTGGTGAACATTATTTTGTGTTAGTCTTCTGGTGCAATCGTGATATGATTATATCTTGAAAATCCATCTATAAAGAAAACATTTCATACCTATTTGTGAATTCAATTATCATGTCAATATTTGGTAGAGGAAAGTCATCCTTTAGGCAGGCCTTATTGATGTCTATGAAATTAGTGTAGATTCTGATCCCTTCTAGTCTTTTACTAATAATCAAAATATTAGATATCCACTCTGAATAGTTAATCAGTTTGATGAATCTTACTTCCAAGAGTTTTTCCAATTCCTTCTTAACTAACACAACATTATGGGGATGCATCTTACATAGTTTCTACTTCACATGTTTGCAATCAAGATGTACAATGAGATGGTGTAAAACCAAGGTGGGGTCCAAACCTAGCTCGTCTGAATAGGCCCATGAAAAAATGTTAATAAACTCCCTCAAAAGGGATATAAAAACTTCATGTTCCTCCTCAGTGAGGGACATGCCTAATTTGATCCACTTCAGGTCTTTTGGAGTCCCAATTGTATCTTCTATAGTATCCTCTATGTTTCTATGCTAAATTGCTTTCTACATTCAAGAGAAGAAATGAGAAACTAAAAGAAATGGTCAAGGCTAGAAGATACCTGGATATGGTCGTGCGCACCGAAATCAGACGTTGGAAGGTACTCCTCTTTGGCTGTGGAGGAATGACACCTGCAAAGAAAAATAGACTAAACACGAAAAAATGTTAGACGAAGAGACGGTGGGTTGTCAAGCAAACGCCTGATCCTGGAAGTACGAAGACTTCCTAGAAGGATATCAACCCACTAATTAAAACAGAAATATTTGACAGAAATGGAAATAATGAAAAGACAGAATGAAAGTAAATAAAAGATGAAAACACAAATGCGTAACTGATATTTAGCAAACTATTCTACACAGTTGCCGATGTCGGTCTTTGTGCTAGCATCGGTCAGTGGAAGGTGCCGACGTCGGTTAAGGTGCCGGCGTCGGTTGGGGTAATGACCGGCGTCAGTCAGGGCAACAGTTCTGGACAGAGTTTGGGCGAGTTTGGTCGAGTCTGGTCGAGTCAGGACAGAGTCTGGTCTAGTCTGGACAGGGTCTGGGGGTTTGCAAAAGGTCTGTTGTTTTGTTTAGGGTTTGTGCAGGAAGTCTGAATAGAGTTATAGATTATGTAGTCAGGGGATAGTTGGCAGAGGTGTAAAGGAGGAAGTCAAGTCTCAGGGCTACAGTCTGAAGATCCAGGGTGATAGTAGTAAATAAAAAACAATAACCAGAGAAAAATAAAACACAGAGCAAGATACTTACTTGTTATACGCTTGAAGTTTGGAGACGTGATTGACGTTGTTGCTGTGCTACCAAATGACCGAAGAAAAATTCCTGTACGCAGAAGATTGATTGCAGGTTGGTTGGATGCAAGAGATGGTTGATTGCTAGAGTTGGTTGATTGCAAGAGTCTTGTTGAATGAATCATACCAGTTGATCGAATGAAGAGGTTACAGATGAAGGCGAGGGACAGTTTGATAACTGATCGGGAAACTGATTGGGAACTGAATGGATAATGGGTAACGGAATAACGGTTCCTGCGTTTGGATCGAAAACACAGTGTTAAGGAGAACCGACGTCGACAAGACCGCCGATGTCAGCCGATAAGTGACCGATGTCGGTGACGTCGGTCGGGTGGCGACCGTGGTTGGCAGATGCAGAATGGGGGCAGAGACTAACTTTAGTCTTTTGCTCATTTTGACAAGCTGCCAGGGTTAAGGCTAGTGGGAAAAATGGTCGACAGGGGTTAAATAGGCGAGGGAGAATAAAACAGGGGATGACCAGGGGAGTCAACACGATTTTGGTGTCTACATTTGCCCCTTTTTGTCTTGTTGGTTGTTCTGGATGAACTGCAAGACAAAAACAGGAGCGATTGCCCCAGGTGAGGGATAAGGTTGATTTCGTCTTGTTAATTGTTTGAATGAATTGCAAGACAAAAATAGGAAGCGAATTGCCCCGATTATGGATGAGGTATTCCCCCTCAAAGTAGGAGTCGAGGGAAGGGAACCAGGAATCGGGTGCTGATTTGACAAAGAGTGGATGAAAAAGGGGTGAGGGTGAACGCAGTAAAAGTCGTGATTGTGCGCATACCACTGCACGAGATGGTTAGGTCAAAGTGTCGCAGGTTAAGGGTCAAGGAGTGCCAAAATTGAAATAACTAGGCCCCAGCATTTAGTCGTCTGCTGATTGGGTTATGCAATCTAAGCTGAAGCTCCAATGGGTCATCGCGTTCTAGGTATCTCGGGCTCAAGAAGTGCTCCTAAAAACATGAAAAAGTCACAAGTAGTGCGGATCAACTGACTTGCAATCCTATACTTGTGAGGGTCCAAAAAGTCTGCGCACAAGTCGGCTAACCAGTCATGAGGTAGCATATATGCAAAAACAACCAAGGCAACATTGTCTTGGAAGTGGTCGAGGTCGGAGGAGATAGGCATGATCTCCAATGGGTGGTGGTCGAGGGGAGGAATGGACGAAAGGATGTGGCCGAGCTAACCTCAGATGACCCCATGTCAACTAAGTGCTACCTACATAGCCCCTGTGGAAGGGCCTCAGGCCAATGTAGTTCTCCCTAGAAGGGAGGGAGGGTCAAAGGGATAGCATTGGTCGTGGTCAAGGGCAAGGTTATGGTTAAAAGGAGGAAAGAAGGTTTGTCCATCAGAGAGACGAACAAATGAGGGTGGTCGAGCTAACCCCAGATGATGTCATATCATCTGAGTGCTACCTACATAGCCCAAGTCATAGGGCCTCAGACCAATGTAGTTTAGACAAAGGGTCCGAGTAGTAGACAGGTGGTCAAAATGGTCGATAGATTGGTCTTGATTATGATGAAATGATGAGGAGAAGAGATGATGTTGCAGCCTTTTCCATATTGTGTGATGGTGTATTCTGCAACATTGGTTGAGGGGTCTTTCATCCCTAGCAATATTCCATATTCATGATGGATGTATGCTAAAAATGAATTGAGGTCTATTTATGCTTCAGCAAGTATTGGTTTATGCTTAACATAAATTGTGGCTGGTCGATAGTTTCCATGTGTATTGGTGTCCATAGAAACTAGGGTGAATAGGCTATGGGGAGTGGTCTGAAAAGAGAGTTGAATTGAGTTGATTGACAAGTGATGAAGGTGAATGTGACCAAAGTGCAGAAGAAGTGAAAAGCATATTGCTCTTTCATTGACAAGGACCAAAAAGACAGCATATATAGGGGTTAGTAGAATCAAGAGCCCCATTCATGCGTGACGTCATTGACCATAGTTATGTTAGAGTGGTAATTGAATCACTTTGACATTAAAGTGAGCTCGAAGTCCCTTGAGCAGGTGATAGGAGGAGGAAAGGGTAACCCATTTTAAGAGCAGAGAGAACTTTGCCCCTTTTTATAGGAGACCCTGAGACAACTATAAGTCAAGTCCATGACTCATTTTTTTTAGGTGCAGACTAATCAATGCGGGAAGTCTGCATAGAGATGTCATTTGCTTGGTGGTCAGTTATGAAGCTGATCAATGTGGGAAGCTTCTAAAATAGTTGTATTTATTGCCAGATTAGTCATAGCCATCCTTCGAGGGAGTGGTCTAGATTTTTGTTTAATATAAGGGCTTTTGAATAGCTGTCCTTCGAGGGAGCAGTCTATTAATTACAACAATGATAGTACGCTGTCCTTCGAGGGAGCAGTCTGCCTTTTGATTAGATATTGATATAGTGACCATGGATATTTTGACATCTTGATTTGTTTTTACAGAAATGTGAGTCATGGACAAGATTATAGAAGGTCAAGGGCTCCCTTTCATTAAGACAAAGCATCCATACAACATAAAAGGGTTATAGGAATTGTTAAGAGGAATAGGGTTGAAAGGAATTAGGACTAAGAGGATGGGGATTGCTCAAGGGACGAGCTCAAGTTAAATGTTAAGTGGACAAGTACTCGACTAGCAGTGGAATGGTCGCAGATGCAACGCATTAAGAGGCTCAGGTTCTGGTCGTCCATCAAGAGAAGACAGACGATAAGTCCCTGATCCATACTTGTGCGTGATAATAAAAGGTCTGAGCCAATTAGGAGCAAACTTGCCTCATTTACTTCACTCCATATTGGTCACGTGTTGATTCTCTTTGAGGACAAGGTCTCCGATGTTGAAATCTCGTTCTCGCAGATTTTTGTCATAGGTGCGCTTGATGCGATGTTGATATACATGGAGATGATTAAGGGCAGCAAGACGATGCTCGTCAAGTAACTCAAGTTGAGCTAAGCGATCTTGACGAAAGTCATCGTTGGAAAGGATGTCATGTAGAGAAATGCAGAGAGACGGGATCTGTACTTTGAGAGGTAGGACAACCTCTATTCTGTACATGAGAGAAAAAGGGGTAGCACTTGTAGAGGTTCAGATGCTAGTGCGGTAGGCCCACAGAGCGAAGGGAATGTGAATGTGCCAGTCCCTTCCTGTGTCGCTGACCACTTTCATGAGAATTTTGGTGATAATTTTGTTGGAAGCCTCAGCCTGCCCATTTGCTTGTGGGTAGTAAGGCGAAGAGAAACTGAGTTTGATGCCTAATGAGTCGCATAGCTTTTGGACAGTCTTGTTTTTGAAGGACTTGCCATTATCGGTGATGATTTTATGAGGGACACCAAAACGACAGATGATGTGGGTGTTGATGAAGTCAATGATCTTGTCATATTTTGTGGAGATGAGAGGAACGGCTTCCACCCACTTGGTGAAATATTCAGTGGCTGTGATGATGGATTGATGATGAAGAGACGAATGAGGGTTAATCTCACCGATGAGATCTAAACCCCACTGAGAAAAAGGCCAAAAATCTTGAGTGATTTGTAAGGCATGACTAGGAAGATGAAGCAAGTTAGAGTGCTACTGACACTTGATGCAATGCCGAACATAGTCGATACAGTCTTGATGAAGGGTAGGCCAATAATAGCCCAGACGAAGGATGCGCTTGGCAACCGAATTCCCACTGAAATGTCTGCCACAAATCCCGTCGTGGACTTGCTGAATGGCTTGAGATGCTTCAGTGGAGGTGAGACAACGAGGAAGGAGGCCGTCAAAGCCTCGCTTATAGAGAAGACCCCCTAGCATGGTATAGCGAGCGGTATGCTTGATGAAAGCTCATTGTGCATTACTAGAGAGGTTGGGAGGAATGACAGAAAGAGACAAGTAGTCCACAAGTTGCTTATACCAATCATCTCGTGGGCTAGGGTTTATAGTGTTGACATGATTAATGTGAGAAGAGATATAAGAAGGCAATGGCACATGATGCACCGTGACAAAAAGTCTGGATGCAGATGAAGAAGATGGGATATGCGAAGCGAGAGAAGCCATGGTGTCAGCAAACTTATTTGTGGATCGAGGAACAGTCTGCAGGAGGAAATGGTCGAAAGATGCAAGGAGAATGTCAGCACAGTTTTTGTACCTTTGTAAAATTTCATTTTTACAGAGGTATAAACTGTTGACCTGATTGACGATGAGCTGTGAGTCGCTGAAGATGTTGATGGACTTGATGCTGAGAGAGAGGGCGGTCTGAAGTCCCAAAATTAAGGCCTCATACTTGGCCATATTATTGGTACAATCAAAGTTGAGTTTAAAAGACAGAGGCATGGGCTCCCCTTCGAGTGGGATGAGAATGACCCCAGCACCCCCGCCTAGTTAACATTTGGAGCCATCAAAGAACATGGTCATCTGATAGATGGTGTCATCAGAGGAAAGCGCAGTGATAGATTCGTCAGGAAACTCACACTGCGAAGGTTGATTGTAAGGAAGAGGGGCGTCTGCTAGTTGATCAACGATGGTTTGCCCCTTGATAGATTTTTGCTGGATGAATTCGAGATCGAACTCAGCAAGTAGCATGAGCCACCGAGCCATACGTTGATTTTGATATGGCTTGGAGTGCATATACTTGAGAGGGTCGGTGTGGGTGATGACAAAGGTTTTGTGATTAAGAAGATAATGACGGAGCTTGGTAGCGGCAAAGACTAATGCCAAACAGAGTTTCTTGATATGGGTATACCAAGTTTCATAGTCGACCAGTGTTCGGCTGATATAATAAACCTCTTGCTCACGGTGATGCTCATCTCGGTGCACGATCATGGCACCTAACGAATGATTAGTGGCTGAGATGTAAAGGTAGAAGGGTTGGTCATCTTTAGGTGGAATGAGAACAGGTGGAGAGACTAAATAGAATTTTAGGACTTCAAAAGCCTCTTGATAGTCCTTATCCCATGTAAAGGAGACGTCCTTCTTAAGGAGATGATGAAAAGGTTGGCAGCGGTCAGAAAGCTGTGAGATGAAATGGCAAATGGACTGGAGCTTGCCTTGCAAACTGTGAAGCTGCTTGAGATTGGTTGGGGATGGCATTTCAAGAATAGCGCGAATCTTGGTGGGATCTATCTCGATGCCATGGAAGGAAATGATGAAGCCGAGAAGCTTTCCCGAGAGGACCCCAAAGACACATTTCTTGGGATTAAGACAAACATTGTATTGAAGAAGACGAGAGAAGATGATTTTGAGAATGGTCAGGTGGTCACGGTGAAGCTTGGACTTGCCGAGCAGGTCATCCATATAGTCCTCCATGATTTTGTGAAGGAGATCATGGAAAATGTAGGTCATGGCACGCTGATAAGTGGCGCCTGCGTTCTTCAAGCCGAAAGGCATGACTCGATAGCAGAAAGTCCCCCATGGGGTAATAAAAGTGGTCTTGTGCTGATCTTCTGGAGCAATCAGGATTTGATTGTATCCTGAAAACCCATCCATAAGAGATAACATCTCATGGCCGGCCGTGAGATCAACAAGCTGGTCAATGTTGGGAAGAGGAAAGTCATCTTTATTACAGGCTAGGTTAAGGTCATGATAGTCCGTGCAGATCTTGATCCCCCCAGTTGCCCTGGTGACTGGGACGATGTTAGAGACCCACTGTGGATAATCGATGGGCTGGATGAAGGAGACAGAAAGGAGGTGCTGAAGCTCCTCTTTGACAAGGAGGGAAACGCGAGGATGCATCTTTTGAAGCTTTTGCCTGACAGGCTTAGCCTCTGGTTTGGTGACAATGTTATGGGTAACGATGGTGGGGTCGATGCCAGGCATGTCACTGTAAGTCCAGGCAAAGGCCTTGCTATGGTCAGAGAGGAACTGGGTATAGTCAAGCTGCTCCTGAGCATCTAAAGATTGGCCAATCTTTAAGACATAAGGAACATCAGAAGAAGGAAGGTTGATGTCAATGGTTGATTCATTTAACATAACCTGGGTCTTAGAAGGGAGGTAGCGCTGGATGAAAGAATCGTCAGTGCCCATGTAAGAAAGAATGGCGTCATCGTCAACGCAGTGGATAGTGTGAAGGGTTGCTGACTCATCTTCGATCATGCTGGGAAAATTGAGAGGGAGAGACTTGGACACCCCATTGAGCTGATAAATCAAGGGTTCCAGGTGGATGGTGTTTATGCAAAAAAAAAAAAAAACTAGGAGGAATGGAAACCACTGACTCCATAGGTGAAGGGGGCGGAATAGGCGAGTGTGGAGGAGATTGGTCAATGGTTGGTTCGGGACAAAGGTCTACAGGGTCTTGAGTGGGGTCGTGATATCCCAGGCCATACCGTTTCTTGGCATCGTCATCGTTGAGCGGTTGGATAGGCTGATGGGAGCCCTACTCATAGCGTCCGAAACTAAAACCCTTCCATGCACACTTGTAAAGGTAAGTGTGTGCAAAGGCGGGGTTGCCAAGAAATGAAAAGTCTGATGTGAAAGGTTGAGGTGAAGAAAGAGGATTATCGTCAGTAGGAGCTTGATTGATCCCCCCATAGATGAGGTTGGTTCAGAGGTGAGGAGGACCATAAGGTATGATCATCCCGATCTGATGGTCATAGCTGGGGCTTTGATGAAGGCGTCCATACTCTTGTGGAGTTTGGAACATGTCTAAGGTCAACAAGTGATACTCCCCCAATGAAATTCTTTGGAAGATGTCTTCCATGGGATCTGTGGTTGTCGCTTGAAGGGGAGGTGTAAGGGCGACCGCCTGTTGCGAACTGGTCAAAGCTTCTGTGGATGGAGGTAGTGTCGGGATTGATGGCTTGATAGGGATGAGGACGTCATTTGGACGATAGGTGGTGTTACAAGTTTTGAAGGGCGAAGGGTCAGTGGGAATGGTGTGGACTTGCCCGTCATGCTCAAATTTCACACAACGGTGCAGGGTGGAGGGGACACAGGCCATGGCGCGGATCCAGGGTCAGCCCAGCAAGATGTTGTATTGAAACTCTCCTTCGATGATGTAGAAGAGCTCTGAGACTATGCGTGGACCAACGTGAATATGAAGGATGACTGTGCCAATGGTTGTGGTAGTAGTGTCATTAAAGGAGTGCAAGATTGCGTCAGTTTTGGAGACGTAATTCTTGGGAAGAGCCAACTGATCAAAAGCATGGGTGGAGATGATGTTGACGCTAGCACCTCCATCGATCATAACGCATTTAATGCATGTCCGATTGATATAGGCAGTGATGAAGAGGGCGGCATCATGATCTTCCGTGTTGGATGTGGGAATCTCAAAATCATTGAATGTGATGGAGGTAACAGGGGCTAAGGAGTGGATAAGGGCAGCAAGTGGCTGGGGGTCCTCGGGTTAGACCTCTGCTGCCTGCAAGGCTTGGATGAGGGCCTGACGATGCTGGGGCGAGGTTTGGATGAGGTCATAGAGGGACATCTTCACGGGCGTCTGGTGAAGCTATTTTAACATGGAGTCGTGGATTGGTCTAGAAGAAGAAGAAGAAGAGGAGGGTTGAGGTGCGCCAAGGATAGAAATCTTAAGCTTAGGCGGTTGAGGTGGATTGACAAAAGGGTAGGTCCAAGGAATGGCAGCTTTTTCTTTCACCTTGTCCTTTTGTGACCTAGTGGTGATGTGAATGGCATTGATTTCAAAGATGGGAGGTGAAGGTGATAAAGGGGTTGTAACCGGTTGATGATATGTGGATGGGTTTGAATAGGTTGGAGGGTTATGAGAAGGAGTCAGGGGTCAGTCGAAAGTGTCCTCAAAGAGAAGAGTGTCTTTCTCTAGATAACGACGAATGACAGCCTTGAGGGCACATCAAGTCTCGGTATCATGTCCTGGCGTACAATGATATAAACAAATCTTCATGTCGTCGAACTAGGAGGGTTTAGACCTGAGAGGTTGGAAAGGCCTAATGGGTGGAAGAGTTATGCTGGAAGTTTGCAAAAGTCGTTGCAAGATCAAAGAGTATGAGCCCACTAAAGGGTCCGTGCTCATCGATGTATGCGATGCCAGTGACTTTTGCTTGGGCGATGTTGGAGGGGGTTTTCATACCACCTTCTGGTTTGATGGTGCGGTGACAGGCGGAGGCGGTACATTCTTCATGAGAGGTATCGCCCTTTTGGGAGAGGGTAGGCTAGCGGTAGGCAAAGGAAGCAAAGGAGGCAACCGGTTTTGATTAGGGGTTGAAGTGGGAAGGACTCTGGTTAGGGTTGAAGGATGAGGGCCCAAAATGGAGGGAAATGGTGATGGAAGAGGAGGCGTTCACCTCTGTGGTTTGGTAGTCTTCTGTGATTTGGGTTGAAGACTACTATTGGTTGAAGTCTGGTTTAAGTCCACCTTCACTTGTGGATGAGTGAGGTTGGAGACAGGGCGAACGCCAAGTGACTTGATTGGTTTAGATGAGGTAGATGAGGGTTTTAGTTTTGATGAGGTTGATGGAGATGTAGATGATCTAGAAGTGGAAGTCTGATTTTTGTTGATAGTCTTGGGAGGTTCTGCCATAGGAGGATTAGCAGCATGAGATGAGAGGGCACGGGCTTGTTGAAGAGCTGTGAGATGGTCCCACAATCCCTGATGCTCCACTTTCCTAGAAGGGAGAAGTTCGAGTTTCTCCACTAGTCGAGAAAATGGCTGAGAAGATGCAGGATGAGGTTTGGGTTCTTGAGAAGACGTTGACGGTTGTGGGACCGAAGGTGAGACGGGTGTAGTAGCCTCAGGCCCAAGGCATGGTGGAGTCATGACAGGTTCGCCCTTTGTTGGAGACAAAGGAGAGATAGGTTCTTCCCTAGGTGGAGAAGAAACTGGAGAATGAAGCTCCTCAAGCGGGTAAAGGGCAAGAATGATTGTGCCCTCCACTTGCGGTTGAGGAGTAGGAAATGTTGGGTCCTCCATGGGCAGCAAGAAGGAAGATGGTAAAACCGGCGGTGATGGTAAGGTCGAGGCATCCTCTAAGATGAGAGAAGTTGACAGAGAACTAACTGGAGAAATAGGTTCGTCCACATGTGATGGCCTGATGGATGAACTCACCTCTTGAGGTTGGTTAGAAATGAAGGGCGAGACCGTATTGACTGTTTGAATGTTATGTTCATGAGAGTTATCAATCAAGGTCTAGACATTGTTTTGAGTTGGTGGATGATTGGGGAATGGTTGTTTGAAGATATCGATACCCTGATTAGGGGGCGCATTGGGATTGTCGAGGATGAGGTCACCCTTTTCCAGCATGTCTTGGATTATGTTTTTAAGGGTTTTACAGTTGCCTGTGTCATGACCTTTAACACGGTGGTATTGGCAGAAGTCATTTTCCCTATACCACGCAGGGATGGCGCGTGAGGGATCAAATTGTGGTAGTGGTCGGATCTAGGGGAGATTGAGGGCCCCTTGTTTGACGAGTTTTTCTAGCACAGCCACATATGATTCTCTGAGTGGAGTAAACTGTCGCTGTATGTATCTCTTCTGAAATTGGCGAGTGGCACTCATAGATGTGGATGGCTCAGGTTGATTAGTTGAAGGCAAAGAGGAAGAAGATCTAACAACCACAACGTTTGCTAAAGCTTTAGATTTAGGATTGGATGAGGAAGGCTTAGAAGAGGGGTCATTGGTTTTGGAATTGGGATTCTTGCTCCGCAACTTGACTTTATTCTCCTCGACGACACGTAACTCAAGTTTACGAGCCATCGTGAAGGCTTCGTCAAAAGTGCAGAAGGTCTGAACCCTCAAGGTGGAAGAAATATGTCTAGCGCAAGCTTGAGAGAAAAGTTCAATAAGCTCAGGCTGGGGTAAGGAAAATGAGAGTTGATTGATAAGGCCCCTCCATCGAGCGACGAAATTAGCAATGGATTCGTCCTCGAATTGGCGAATAGAATAGAGGTCTGTGATAGAGACCTTCCTAGTGATGTTGATAGAGAAATGATCGAGGAAGAGCTGGGCCAGCTGAGTGAACGTGAAGAGGGAATGGCTGGCAAGGGAGCTGTACCAGTCAAGTGCAGCACTCGAGAGAGACATGGGAAACGTGCGTAAAAGTAATGCATCATCGTGGGCGATAAGGTAACAAGCATGTCTGAATGCCCGTAAGTGTTGTTGTGGGTCTTCCTTGCTTTGGAAACGAGAAAACTTAGGAAGTTCCCACTGGCTGGGATATGGTCTGATAGGGATAGAAGGATGGATGGGCTCATTGCAAATTTGTTCGTATGAGAGAGTATTGCGTGAGCCGGAAACGAAGGTCTCTAGGTTGGACATTTTATCCATCAGCATTTTGATGATATCTACTGACGGATTGGTGGGTGGAGTGCCTCCTAGATTGTAAGGTGCTTGAAAGAGGCTAGAAGAGGTATACGACGTAATCGGTTGTACCAGTAAGGGCACAACGTACGGATGACTAGTCATAGGGATAGAAGAGGTGACCAAGGATGGTTGGGTAAAAGGCATGGCTAGGTTTGACATTGTCATGGGAGGTTGGTTAGAGGTAACATGGGCTAATGGATAGGTAACCACTCTAGTGTTGATAGGAGCAAGGGTAGGTGGAATAGAGACGACCGGATTTTGAAAGGGGGTAAAAAGTGGTTGAGTGGGCTGAGATTGATAGGGGGCTGAAACCTTGGTGGAAGTGGGCCCAACGATGGAGGGAGAGGCCACACTTGGATGGTTGGTAAAAGGTTGGTCATTGGTTGAGGCAACAGCTTGGGTTTTTAAGGGTTAAACTACGGATGCCGTTGATACGGTCGCAATCTCGAGAAAAGAGGTCGGCATTCCGTAAATTGGATTGCCCAAGGGGTCTCGTGTTCGGCTATTCGTGAGATAGTGTTGCAAGGCTTTTACGTTGAGGTCCAAGAATCATGCAAAATCTTGGTCCCTTTTTGGGACAATAGGCGTTTGGGTTAGAGATGGTCTAGTAGGAGTTCTTTCAGTTTCTGAGTTGAACTCCATTATAGGGCTGGTTATAGGCGGGGTAGACGGAAGAGGATGATGCCTCGCGTGATCGACTAGAGCCTTGGCTTGGCTATGAGTCAGAACCATTCAAGGCAAGGAAGAATATCCTCACAAGCTCAAACAAGCAGATAAGAACTAAAAATATGAAGAACACAAGCAGATCCTAAAACCCTAGGAGTAGATTATTAGGATTATAGTGGCTTATGCCTTAGAATGTGTGTAGAGGAAGATTGGCTTTTGAGTCGGGTCCTAGAAGAAGCAGTCTATGGATGGTTTTGGGTTTTGTTATGGTGCTCAAGAAGTCTGTGTTAGGTTTCGTACAAGGCCTGGTGCTAAGGAGCAAGCTCCCCTCACTTCACGATTCCAGTGGTTAGCTGGTTTCGCTTAGCCAAAATATACTTCCCCTAGAGATTAGGCTCTGCCAGAGAACAGAGTGGGCTTTCTCCTTGGTGATTAAATCCAAGTAAGATCACCGGGATGGGTAAGGTATCCGCTAGGGGATGAAATCCTAGTCGGGCCTTGTCTCAGGTAAGTTAAAATGTTTGTTTTGTGTAAGTGGTTTGGTCGTGTAACATCAAGTGATCTAGATTAATTCAATATGCGTTTGTTAATTACTATGTGTGGTATAAGAGATGCAAGCAAATAGAAATGAATGCAAAGTGTTTTAATGCCCAAGTCGAAATGTTTGTTTGTATGAAGACGAATGGAGAAAGAGTCAAAGAATATGAGTTTTGACTAGTCTAGAAGTGCAAGAAAGACAAGAAAAGTTCTTTTTAGTCCTGCCTATGATGTCGTTTAAGAAGAGATGAAAGGAGGTGAAAAGGAAGGAACCTAATGCACCTATATGAACGAAAATAAAAAGGAACCCACGGAAGAACCTATGGTCCCACCAGGCGTGCCAAAATGTTTCTACGCTAAATTGCTTTCTACATTCAAGAGAAGAAATGAGAAACTAAAAGAAATGGTCAAGGCTAGAAGATACCTGGATATGGTTGTGCGCACCGAAATCAGACACTGGAAGGTACTCCTCTTTGGCTGTGGAGGAATGACACCTGCAAAGAAAAATAGACTAAACACGAAAAAATGTTAGACGAAGAGACGGTGGGTTGTCAAGCAAACACCTAATCCCAGAAGTACGAAGACTTCCTAAAAGGATATCAACCCACTAATTAAAACAAAAATATTTGACAGAAATGGAAATAATGAAAAGACAGAATGAAAGTAAATAAAAGACAAAAACACAAATGCGTACCTGATATTCAGTGAATTGTTCTGCACAGTCACCGATGTCGGTCTTTGTGCCGGCGTCGGTCAGTGGAAGGTGTCGATGTCGATTAAGGTGCCGGCATCGGTCAGGGTAATGACCGGCGTCGGTCAAGGCAACAGTTCTGGACAGAGTTTGGGCGAGTCTGGTCGAGTCTGGTCAAGTCGGGACAGAGTCTGGTCTAGTCTGGATAGGGTCTGGGGGTTTGCATAAGGTCTATTATTTTATTTGGGGTTTGTGCAGGAAGTCTGAATAGAGTTACAGATTATGTAGTCAGGGGATAGTTGGCAGAGGTGTAAAGGAGGAAGTCAAGTCTCAGGGCTACAGTCTGAAGATTTGGGATGATAGCAGTAAATAAAAAATAATAACCAGAGAAAAATAAAACACAGAGCAAGATACTTGTTATACGCTTGAAGTTTGGAGACGTGATTGACATTATCGCTGTGCTACCAAATGACCGAAGCAGAATTCCTGTACATAGAAGATTGATTGCAGGTTGGTTGGATGCAAGAGATGGTTGATTGCTGGAGTTGATTGATTGCAAGAGTCTTGTTGAATGAATCATACCAGTTGATCGAATGAAGAGGTTACAGATGAAGGCGAGGGACAGTTCGATAACCGATCAGGAAACCGATTGGGAACCGAATGGATAATGGGTAACAAAATAACGGTTCCTGTGTTTGGATCAAAAATGCAGTGTTAAGGAGAACCGACGTTGGCAGGACTGCCGACATCAGCCGATAAGTGACTGACGTCGGTGACGTCGGTCAGGTGGCGACCGTGGTCGACAGATGCAGAATGGGGGCAGAGACTAACTTTAGTCTTTTGCTCATTTTGACAAGCTGCCAGGGTTAAGGCTAGTGGGAAAAATGGTCGACAGGGGTTAAATAGGCGAGGGAGAATAAAACAGGGGATGACCAGGGGAGTCGACACGATTTCGGTGTCTACACTCTACTAGGAGAGTTGAGACATATTATATAATAGTTGGAAAGGATGTAAATTGGTTAGCAATGGCAAAGTCCTCTAGTCAGACTAGTTATTTAAGTTATCCCAAACAAGATGAATTTGAATTATCTAATGGTAATGGTGGTCATATAATAAAAAATATTGGACATTCTCAAACAATTTGATCAAAGGCATGTTGTTCCTCTATACTGAGATTAAACCCAATAGTAAGTTACTTATTGATGGTTTCCCAAAATTAATTAAAAAATGGTGAACATCCCCATCTAGTGGTCCCTGAAACAAGTTTTCACCGAGAGACTAGCCTTTTTATTTACTTTTACCCTGGTCTAAAATCACCTCAAAGAGGTTTTCACTTTTGGACCTCAATGTTTTATTATTTTATTTTTGGCTAAGAGTATTCACCTGATCTTCAAAATAGGTAGTAGGATCTAGTTTTATAGAGAATCCTTGTTTGTGCTCTCCCAACGAAATATTGTCTCTTAGGCTCAGAAAATCACAAAAGGCCTCATCATTCTCAAAATCATCTAAAGGTGTTGTGGATTCTTGTTGGTCCCAATATACAAGTTGAGGATGATAAAGGGTAAGTAGGGAATGATAAAGTATTGGTATAATGGTATAAATGGTATATGGGTTGAATAAGTTAATACTGACAAGGTATTTATATATGATATGATCACACACTACTTCACATCTAGCATCATCATCACTAGTCATTGGTGTAAGAACACAAATAAAATACATGGGTTCACCCCTAGGTTGTATAAATCCAAGACCATGAGCTACTTTATATTTGGTCATAAAAATGGGCTTAAGAGTAACCTGATGATTTGCACCTAGGCCTTTGCCTCCATATGCTTGGTTATTTATGGTCCTGTTAAGGATGGGATACTTTGTACTATGGTAGAAATCAGCCAATTTATCATTGTATAATTAGGAATCATCATTGACAAGCGGGTCTTGTTCTTGTATAGTGGTAAGTGTGAAAATAATAAGAGCTAGGCTATGTAGATTTTCTTTTCCCTTTCATCGCCATTCCATACAAATTGGCTTAGCTTTGGGCCTTCCATAGGACTTTGGGGTTTGCATAATCTTGGCTATATGGACTATATTATGGGTAATATACTCTCTTGGAACATTTTAATATATGGTAAAATGATTAGTCACTTGAATAGGAGGCATATGTGAAGCTGAGGCAAGGCTATGAGGGTCTATACAATTGGCCTCTGGTTATTGAAAAAGTATATCTTTATCTTTGTCCTTCGTTAGTATGGGGTACAAACCAAAAAAATAATTATAGATTTCATATTTAGCCTCCAAATGCGTGAAATGTTCATATGGTTGTAAATATCTATGGATAGTGACCTCTATCCTAGAGTGAGGGAACTTGATACATTGGTCTAAGGTAGAAGGAATTACACAAATTTTGTGTATTTATGGCCTACCCAAAAGCAAATTATAAGATAAATCTAGGTCTAGCACATGGAAAAGTGTATTGTGGGTCAAATTCCCAATGACCATTGGCAAACTAATAGTTTCTTATGATTCTTGCTCTTCATTATCATAGGCCTTGCTAGTAACAATATTTGGCTAAAGGTTAAGTACTGTATATCCCAAATGCTTGATTAGTTTTAGAGATAATATTCAAGCCTGATCCATTGTCTATGAGGACATGCTTAAATGTATGCTATGTTATAATAAATTTAATGTATAATGGGTTATTATGGAGAGGGCCAAGAGATGACATATCACTTTGGTCAAAGGTTAACTATTGGCCTGGGGCTAGGTGTCCAACCAAATCTTGAAATTTATTTGGTGTAATATCATTTGGTACTTGTGATTGGCCTAGGATTTTGATAAGGATATTATTATGGTTGGTAGACGTATGCAAAAAATATAGAATAGAGATTTGGTTGGGTGTTTTTTGGAGTTGTTCCAAAATCTCATATTTTTTTCCTTAATAGTGGTAATTATCTTATTCCTATCTGGCATAGTGGGTTGGATTGGCTCATTGGTAGGAGGTTTTGGGCCTGAGATGGTGATTTTAGACTATTGAGTTGTGATTACACAATTTGGATTGGGTATAAGACCATCATACCTAATAAATAATGGTGATGGGTCAGAGAGGGTAATTCTTTATTTCCAACACACTTGGCTATAATCATGGGGCAATGAAGGGTTAGTGGTATAGTGTCTTGAAATGATAATCCTTGGTTGTTGTGCTTGGATATAGTCATAGGGTAAGGAAGTATTACCAACATTGGTAGGTTGATTAACATTGTTAGGAAATGATTCTAGTATATTGGCATTCAATCTAGGATTAATGGTTATGGTAAAACCATAACCACCTATAATATGAACCACAAATTAATTATAGTCATGTGTAACTACATGATAGGTCTGTTGGTTATTGGGGTCATTCCAACCTTTATTCCTTCCATTTTATTGTTGACATTATTATTTTTACTATTGTTACTATTAATTTTTTGCTGTTGTGGTGGCTATGGTCTTTATTATTGCTATTGTTTATTTGTATTGTTATGTTTTGGAAAAGGATTTTAGTAAATACCTAGGATTTGATTGGAAGTATATGCTCTATTATCTAATGGGATCTCTCAATTTTCCAACATATCATCCATAAGGTTCTTCAGTTACACATAATGGCATATAGAATATCCATGAACATGATGGTATTCATAAAACTCATGCTCTTTACACCAATTTGGATAAGTTATTCCCTCAAGAAAGTGTTTAGGAATAGGCCAACTAATCATATTAGTCAAGGCTAATTTACAAAACATTGCTTCAATAGGCTCACCAAGATAACTAAAGAGTCTAGGAGTGGGTCATATCCTTGAAGGAGGGGTTTGAAAAGATGGTGGATATATCCTTTGAAGAGATTCCTTAGGTTGGGGCATATACTGTGCTTTCTAGATAGGCTACATTTATGGAATAAGCTACATTTATGTTGAGCAGACAGTGTTTGCACTATTTAAACATGACACAACTCAGTGACTCCATTATCAATAACATGCTTGTTGTGGTTGTATGTCTTAGGTTTTTCATAATTATTAGCTTGAGTAGGTTCAAACACTTATGTTTGTACTAGGTTATGGCTCTAACTTGGGTGTGAGTTTTGGTTTTGGCTTTAATTGGAAAAATACTACTTGATAATGCCTTTATTGATAAGGGCCTTTTTGATCTATATGCCTTTTTAAATGATATATTTGAATGTGTGAGCACACTAAAGATACAAGTGATAAGATATTTCACTATGCATATTTTTGGTAAACATATCTTCCAATTGTTTATCTAGTAGACTATGGGTGAATCGACTAACAAACACTCTACATTGCTATAAATAGCTCACAAAGTTATCACCAAGTTTATGTTTGGCCTAACTTAAATCTACTAATAAAATCTCATGATTAAGACTGTAGGAGAAATGTTGTACAAAATTATTAGAAATATCATCAAATTCTGATACTGAGTTCTTGGGCAACTTAAAAAGTCATGCTAAAGCCTATCTAGCTATACTTTTAGGAAATAGAAGAAGTGGGTAGATGTCACTATAGGCCACTGGATGGAAATTGACAAAAAAATATTTTAGATGCTCTCTAGGGTCTCCTTTACCCTTGTACTTATCAAATTTTGGTGGATCATAACCTAAAGGAAATGATATTTGGATATACTCCATGTTAAATGAGTATGAACACACATCATCCAATTTGAACTTCTAGGTTTTCTTTCTTGTCTGAATGGATACAATCACATCTTTCATATGCTTTAATTATTGGGATAATAAACTTGATGGCATAGTTGGCTGTGGTTTTGGCTGAGTGGTCAAATGTGGATTACTTTGACTGAGGTATAATAGATGTAAGGAATATTATTTAATGTTGGTTTGATGGACCAATCGACCAAGAATATGCATCCACTCATTAGGACTAGGATGCTGATACTACATGCATTATTGGTAAATATTCTAGTTTGGATTTGGAATATGGCCTTAGGTTTGAGGGAATTAGGATTATGATGGAAGTATGTGGCTTTATGGTAGTTATTTTACCTACTAAGCTTGATGTTGACTAGTCAAAACTAACTGTATAAATGGTACTTGTTGTTAACTAAGGCCCTATCTTTGAATATGTGGCACCTGCTGGGTAAAATGCAATAGTTCCTAATAGGTAATTGGGCTATGTTGCCACCTCTTTGTTTAACAAACACCTATTTTAAAATAGATGCTTGTTGGGTGTTTGGTATTTGTTTTTAACCAATATGAACATGTTATTGATTAGACAACATATATGATTATTGAGGTACATTGGTCTATGACTATTGAGGTATATTAATTTCTACCTATTGAGGTAGACCATTTATTTCTACCTATTGAGGTGGCATAGTGTTCTAACTTTGTTGAGGTGGTAAATTAGTCTATGTTTGTGGTTGTATAATATTAGCCATCACCTATTGAGGTGCGATAACATTCATCACTTGCTGAGGTAAAAAATTTGCTAGCACCTAATTATTTATCCCCTGCTATTATATGCTTGAATAAGTAGTTAGTTGAGGAGTAACCTAATATGGTTAGGAACTAGGCATTCCTTCCCCATGTTATTGTGAACCAATCATAGTATTGGTAAGATTCACTTGTTATTATAGATTATTTTTTGGAGCATTTAACCCACTTTGGCTTGAATTAGGAGACACTTACATGTTATCCACTGTATTTGGCACATGGTCTTGAGTAGAAGCCACAATCACTTCTTTAATGAATGGGACATTAAACATATCTCCTAATGAATAACTTTGGAAAAATGGGTCCACACCCATATTAGCATGAACCAAATAATCAATTGACACTCTTTTTAAAGGAGTTAGCTCCATAAGTAGGGTGTTCAATATGGCCATAGTGTTGAAATTATGTGATAGATTAAGATAAGTCTGATACACTTGATACATTTTCATGAATTGGTTTTCCCTAGGGATCTTTTGCTTTGAAAGCATATTCAGATCTTGGTTTGACATTGGCATGAGGGCATGATGGTAACTAGTAGAGGATTGTTTGATGTGTCTAGTATAAGGTATGTTTTGAGGCACTCTAACTAGATGAGATAGATTTTTATGAGGAAATTATTCTAGAAACTTGGACCCTACATCTATAGATCTAACCAAAACCTTGTCATTGTTTTCAATCAAGTGATGATAAAAAAAGTATGGATCATAGGTTGATGGCATGATAATGTAGTAAGGATATTATTGGACTTGTTCGATAATAGATGGCACACTAACAAGGTATTGATCTATTTATTCTTGTTCTCAACCTGGATAAGGAGGCATATTATCTAAGTAGTGTGATATTGGATCTTGGCCTTATTACACATATTGAATAGTGTAAGGGGGATATAGATATATCTCACAAACTATGTTATCACCATATAGGTCTTGAAAACAGGCATCATTCATGACTATATTTTCATAATTTATATTATACATGGTCCCACTATGTTTGTAATGAGGCATATCCAAACCCACAACTAACATCTTGCAAAGAAAAGGTCTAGAATTAAAAAAAACTATCGAAGTGAAATTGTTTAATGATTGGTACATATTGAAACTTGGTCTAGATGGAAAAATTAGTCTATTGTTGAAAATGGTTTGAAATTGGCCTAGAATGAAGCTCTTATCCAAAATCATTAATAAGCTTGGTCTCAAATATCTACAAGGTCTAAGGCCTTGCACACAAATGGTCAAATGAAAGGCAAATTTGAATCATGTCTTTGGAAAAGTATTTCAAACAAATCTAATCTAGGTATAAAATGAAAAGGTGCTAGGTCTTTAGAAATGAGGTACAAATCTAAACTCAAAATACATGAACTAAATCTAAAAATTGAGGTAAATGTTATGTCTTTGGTAAGAAGGCACAAATCTAGAATTTAAAACACACTAGGTCGAGGTAAAAAATTGCAATTAATATAATATGTAAGGCAAATAGTTCAAAAGACTTTGACTCAATTTTGGCATATGGATTTTAAAATAAACTTGACCTTGGTATAAGACATTCACTCTAGTCACACACCTAAAAATAATTAGGAAAGTCAATCTCAAGTAATAAAAATAAGAGTGATGAGTAAAGCATTCAAGCTCAAGTGATAAGAAAGGCTCCAATGTAAATTAATCGTGCTTAGAGTTATACTTAAAAAAAGATTTTTGACCTTAGTTTAAGGAAACAATTTGAATCAAGGCTCACAAATATAGACCAATTCTTAGATCTAGGAAAAAAGGTCTTTAAAGTAAGGAATTAGTCCAAATTACACAATTCAAAAGTAAGAGGTAAACACCCAAGCTGAAATTAAAGCAAGATATAGGTGTAGACCAATCAATTTTGAATCTAAACTTCACAAGATATATTATGAACTTGGTTTAAGAGACTTGGGTTTTTTAAATGGAGAACATCTTAAACCCAAATAGACGACATAATGACACTATTTTTAGACCAAAGGTATATGCGACTTCAAACTTGGTTTGAAACAAAGTAACATTTTCAAAATAACATGAGCAACATAAGGATGCTACTTTAATATAAAGGTATGGCAATGGTTTTGGATTCAAAACTCCAATGAAAATACTTGGGATGAAATAGGAAATGTAATGATTCCATGTTTAAATAAATGACACAAACACTTATTTTTGGGATAAAAAGTCCAAGGAAAAAGTTTGACACCAAACAGATAGAATAACACCTCTTGGGTGAAAGTGTGATAAAAACATGTGATGGTTATGACTCATTTTGAACAAAAAACAATTTCTAGTTTTAAAACACACATGTAAATCAAATAAAATATAAATAACCCAAATGGCTCATCCTATATTTATAAATGACACACATTTGCATAACTTCTACCAATGTTTCCACTGACATACCAATGCTTGTGAGGAATTAAGTGTAAATCCAAAAATTAAAATATAAGTGTAGGTGGAGTTTTTATGCCCCCATTTGTCTCTTAATCATTGGTACATGGCATACACTTAGAGTGAGGAACACTCAAAATTTGGCAAGAAATTCCATGGCAAGTGTGATTGACTAAAAATATACAAGTTACAAATATACTAGATGGTCCAAAGTGTGGCTAACATAAGGGTACAATCATGTAAATTAGGTTCATACCTGCTAACTTACTATGTAAGGGTCTATTCCTTTATATAAAACTCTAGATATGTATTACTTAGTGGAGTATGATGTTTAGCAATACCTAGCCTTAGTTTTCATTAATATTGGAGATGCTATCTGTTCAGCCTCTTAGCAATCCAAATATCACATGCCCTAATTTATATACCCCACTATGGAGCAAGGTTGGTATGATGCTGGGAGATGAAGTCCCAAGTCAACACACCCTAAAAAACTCATGGGGAATAAATGAAATCTCACCCATAATCCAAATGCATAAAAATAAATAAATGAAAATGGAAAGACTTTAGAGGTCACTTTTGAATCACCCAAGTCACTTGGAGCTTGGGGAGAGCATACATGACATTATTTTTGACATAAATTTATAAACAAAATCAATAAACCAAGCACTTTTGGTCAACCAAGTTCCATAAAGGGGATAAGGGGAGAGAATGCACACTAAAGTTTGTGTTTTCAAAAATCAAAGAATCTAATCTAAGTATTTGAAACTAGATAAAGAGCAAATAAGAATCGAAAAATCCCCTAGGAACTCTAACTAAAGATGTAGGTACTTTTTACTAACACCAAATTGAAGTGTGTTTGAAATTTTTGTCCCCATGGCCATATTTGCACTTGTAAAATCTTGGAAATGCTAACATAAAAATTGTTAAGCACTTTATCCAAATGTGAATGAGTTTTAATCTTTATTGTAAAATTTGACTTTGTAAAATGAAAAATTGATTAAAAACACCCAAACTTCTTCTTTATTGGCTCAATTATCTGCAAACATGGTTAGTAGATTAGTTTGTTTTTAAACCAAGGTGAAATTCCTATAAGTTATCTCAATAAAACACAAAATTTAACTCTCAAGTTTCTATAAAAAGCAAATAAAAATCATAGATAATTACTATAGGGATCATTGCCAATTCTAGTGATCAACACCGATTTATTATGATCGTAGTCAATTCCTACAATCACACCAAAGATAGATGTGTTTTGAAGTTAAAATGCTTGATAAACATGTTTAAAACTCAAATTTATTATTGACCTATAATAATAAGGTTAGATAGGCAAGAAATAGATTGTTAGGCACAAAAAAACAATAAAGAGTTGATTTTTACTATGTTTCTAGTTTGTCGTGTTTTAACACAAAGATCATTGGTGATTACTACAATGATCATTGTTGATTTTGATAAAACATTAGTGATTTAAGATGATCATCTCTGATCCCTATAACCCAATTGGGAGCTCAAATTTCTTCACTTTTTTGGCAATTAGATCAAAAACTTGGCACAAAAATGGTTATAAAAACATTCTAAAAAGTAACTAGAAGAGTTTTTTGGGGTGCACATCACATCAGACATGCTATTATGTGATCAATATGAATCTAAGTGGGGAGTTATTATTGTGTTAGTATGATGAAAACTAAATAAAAAAACACCAATAAAGCTAATACCTTAAGCCTAGACACTAAAGGATCAAGAGAACAATACAAGTAACTATCAATGGAAGACAAAATAAGCATTATGTACCTTCCTTAAGAGCAAGATTTCTATGTTGGATATGGAGGAATGTGTTAGGTTGTGTGCTCAAAGAGTCATTGATAATGGTGCTCCTTGCATCATGTCTCCTTGTCACCTTGGCAATGTTGGGCTTGGCTTTGGCTTTGGATTGGATTTGATGCTTCTCTCTCTTAACAAATTAACATTATAACATTACACAAAGAGGCTCGTTGAATGTATTTTTGAATAATAACATTACACCAAAAGAGTATGTTGAATAATGGGTGAAACCTTGTATTTATATCCTTTAAAAATAACTCTAACCCAAGTGTAGTTCAGTTAGAATTAATTGTAGTTAAGTTTAGATTAACCCAGGTTGATTTAAGGAAGGGACAAATAATTAATATTTGGGATAGGGATCACATTTATTAAGCATGGCTCTCCATTTATAAATTTAAAGCTTTAGGAGAGATATTTTCAATTCTTTGAATTTGAGGATGATGACATCATCATGATCTCAATTTTATTGAAATTTATTTTTTTAAAATTCATTTTCAGTAATTGTAAAAATAAATTTCACTTAAGCATTTAATTTTATTTTCTTAGTTAATTAATTCTACTTAGCATTTTTACAGTTTAGGAATTGTTCAAGTGCCCCATTTAATTGGTCAAAAGGCCAAATTGTCAATTTGCTAGGTTTCAAGTTGACTAGAGATGAATCCATGAGAGGTTATTATTTTGTACAAGATAATACTCCAAATAGGGATGTCTCAACATGATTCTAAGTATTAATGTCTGATGTGTAGATAAAATTGGAGCATTTAGTGATTCTTAGGCTTAATTTGCATTGTTTGGTAGAAATCAATCTAAAGTCCAATTGGAATATAGTTGTGGCCAAAATGGGGTGTCTATAACCTTATACATCACCAAATCATCTAAAATTAAGTTCAAATACATAGTTTAAAATCCCATGTTTGTTCTAGAGAATGACATCCCAGAAATTGGTGATTCTTAATTGGGTATGTGGACCTAGAGGAATATAATGAATGTAGAATATTTGACTCCCATGTATACCCTCTTGTCAAAAAGTGTTTACTAGAGGTGAGTGGTTTTACCAACTTTGTGTAATGATCAAAACTATTATTTGCATGTGTTGAACCCTATAACCCAGTTACTAGGAAAATATGGTTAAAAGGAATGATTTGATGGCCAAATTAGATGGTACTATAATGAGAATGAATTTGAGAATTCCATTAAAATAAACCTATGATAAAATAGGCATCAAGGTCAGGAAAGCTTTCTATAATAATAATCTAGAAAATCATCTCACCACCATCAATAACGAGAGGATAAAACACAAAATAAGAAGACTATCAAAGTTCTTGAAAAGATTATATAGATCAGATTTCAAAGAATAATTGTCATATATGGTCAAAATTCTCAATAGGGTGGTAGGTCATAAGATGAGCATGGATTTTCATCATTGTATGTTCATGGCTATGAGCATCATATATGGTGGCAAATAATATTTGACTGGAGTAACATCATAAACAATGATCTACATCAATAACTCATCAATATAAAAGTAACAAAGACCTTATATATGAATTCATACCCAATATTATCATTGTAAGGTCAAAGGGTCTATTAGGTCTCACTAAAATGGATAATACAGGACCTAATATGAAGGTTCATGAGTTATACATGAAATTAACCTTGGAACAAAGCAATAAATAAGTCAATTATGCCTTCACCATGAGAGTTATGTATGTATTATATGAATAGTGTGGGCTATAATTTTAGATAAGTCAATGAATATGATATCCCAATATGGAAGTTAATTCATTCAATTCAAAAAATTATCTTCTATCAGATTAGGATTATTCAAAGGCTATCTCTTGAGACTCCTAAGGCTGGTAAATGACAATTTTTAGTTGATTAAAATGTGCAAACATCTCATAGAGGTACCTAAGAGATGTAAATAGAAACATGTGGTAGGTGGCATATTTTCAATTACCTTGGGCCATTATATTTGTATGAATGTAATGGATTCCCAAAATATTAAATCTTTAATTGATTATTTCCTGATGCATCCTCACACAAGCATCTCATATTTTTATAGAAACGGATATATAAAATCCCATGTTGGAATTGGTCCCTCATATGTACATAAAACACATTTGAAAGATTACTAGGGTGATTTTGTGGATGAATATGAAGTGTTGAGACGTGATTGGTGTGTAATAAGTTTGATTCATATAAGATTATTCATTACCATTTGGGTGCCAGAAGAAATGATAGATGACAAGAGTGAATTGTTTGACCCATTTTACATCGAGAGGGTCATATCTTCACCTCTACTAGTAATAAACTTATTTCTATGAGACTTGATAGATATATAGTGTCAAACCAAGATAGTGTTGGAAAGATCAACAAAATGATTGAATGATAAATTTCTAGAGTTAAGAGGAGTAGACAACTCAAAGAGATCCAAAACCTTAGTCCCACCAAGATAAACTCTCAAATTAGTCCCTAAAACATCTAAAATAGGTAATTCTAGTGCCATATATAACCTATTAGCTGTTATAAGAGGTGGTGGAGGCAGATAATATCCAAATCATCCCAATCAATTATTTAAGAGCTATAGTGAATGTTCCTCTATGGTGAGGAAGTTACAAGCCAAAAATTTAGTGAAACTACAATCATCCTCCATCCTAGGAGGTGATTTATAGCTATTAATTGATAACACCCCACAAAAATATATTGAATATAGTTATGGATTATGTCATTTAGTAGTTGAAGGTGGTGTTGTAAGTTCTGTACCCTAGGCATCAACATCTCCCATTCTTTCATCTTATTCTAAAATTTTACCTCTACCACATTCTGCACTACCAAAGAAACCTACAACACTATACATTCTAATTGACTTGGGAGTAAAAATAGTCAATTTTAGTGATACTAATTTTTAGTAGATGCAATCATTACTTGGAAAGAAGAATAAAGTGGGTGACATGGAATTGTATGAATTTGATGATATGAAAAACATCCTCATGACTCCTATAAAATGGCCAAAACCACTTTAATATTTGTGTATGATCCATTTAGATCTCATTTTATTGAAATATATGAGCCAAATTTTGAAAATAATGAGGAGGAAATGAATATATCTGATTATACCATAAAAATATTCTCATTGGGTATAACCACTCTTGATAGTGATGTGCATAACCTTTGAGAAACTAGAGAAAATATTATTCAAAGGTTTGAACAAGATGAGATAACCCAAGAATAGTAGAAGGATCAAGTCCAACATATTTTGGGTTATGTAAACTACCATTTTAATCTATTAGAGGATCCATTAGTTCCCTATGTAGATGCTCCATCTCAACTATAGGTTGATGCACCAATTATATAAAAACTCTTGAGGTTTGTGTTGAACAATTTTTTTATATGGTCTGAAATAAATTGAAGATATGAAAAAATTGTATTAGAATATTTAGTTAGAAAAAAATAAAATCAATCAACAAGCCCAATATCACCAAAAAGAGAAGAGCTTTTGTGAAAATGTGAATGGGGATATTGAAGAAATTTCAATCATAGATGCATACATTTTAGTCAACATAGGGATTTTTGATAAGTAGAAAATGATCGCTCCTACAATTAGTTATAAAAAATTATACACAAGATAGAAGTGATAAATAGAAGGTTGGATGATTTAAAGTAACAATAAAAAATAGGAGAGAAAATAATGGAAATATACTTAAATATGGGAGCATACATTGTGACTTGATTATAAAAGATGGTTCTAGGTGATATAAATTGTATGACATGAACAAAAAATTCATAAAACTAATCAAGAAATATTTATTAAAAAAATGAGTTTTTAACATTCCATCCATTAATATACTAAGTGAAATTCATGCTTCTTTAGAGGATATAATTACATTGTTGGCTGACTTGATCAAGATCCCCAATATGATGATGATGATGATGATATTTGATATATGGTTAGTACAATACAAGAATACAATTATATCTAAAGGAAATTCTATTGTTAAGGCAATGAGAAGATTTAGGATGTTCAAATCATCATAGGAAAAATGAAATGTTGCTGGTCAAATTATCACCCCATCACCAGCTCTGTGAACAAAAAATCCTCCTCATGGAAAGCATCTTGGGGAGTCTTCCATCTCTTTTCTGTCTTTGTCTCCTCCTATTTTTATTTTATGAAATATGAAATATAAATATAAATATACATTAAGATGAAAATAGGATTATGAATGGCTAACGCATTCCCACCCAAATCTATAACTAGGAGAAATGGAATTTGCACAAGGATTGTTTGATAACCATTGTAATTTTTATTGGAAGGAAGAATAAGGAAACCTTTTGTTTAATATTTCATTTGAAATACAAAGGAAATTTCATAACTTTATGTCTTTTATTTTTCTTTGTAGATGTGTTATTTCTAAGTTTAATACATACATTTCAACTCTCAATAAATACTTATTTCATTGTCAAACTATGAAACTATGTTTACAATTTCTCTTATCATTCATAGGATAAGATTTGCATTTTATTGTCCATGCATGACCTTTTATATTGATTTTTTTCCCTTTAAGGTTAGGAAGCAATAAAAATAAATATCAAATTCTATCTGTAAATATTGTATATATATTTACTTTAGTTTTCTCTTTTTAATAAATATAACCTCCCCTTAGAATAGAGGAGGGACTTTTCTCCCTTAATTGTTATAATATATAAATAATTTTCTTAGTGTCAAATGTTTTTTTAATACACTATCAATCTATGTCAATGTCACAACATAATAATTTAGTATATCCATGAAATGTAACACTGTAAAAAATATAATTAAGAGAAAGACATTTGTAAGCAATCAGTGTATCTCAACATCATAAGTAGAAGACAATATTATTAATATTCATTAATTTTATTATGAATATTCTTGATGATTTTGATGCTTTGTTCATGTCAAAGGATTGGTTTAAGGTGTATGGAAACATCTATGGTAAATTTTTTATTGATATGATTGATATTAATCATAACATGTTTGTGGAAGGTAATGCAATATATTATAATGATGAATCTTCTCTAATGTAAAATGTGTATGGGGGGTTATCCAAAAAACACATTGAAAAGTATTAGTTTTTGTATTTCAAAAGGTTTTCACTATTTATTTTAATTTGGGTAAGTTCTAGCCTAGTGTTTAGCAAAATGGGTGGAAGTTTGCATCATGTTGAGCCTTTGTCAGCTTTAAAAATCAAACAAAATTTTGAGGTATGGGAGATTATCCAAATATGTGGGTTAAGAATGTTCATAGAAAACATAGATGAATATGATCATTACCTGTCTAAGAAATTTGCAAATAGTTGGAATGAACACAAGGTTGAAATCAATAATGTGATTGTGGAAATATCTAAGGGGTTAATTACTCAAATTACAAGGATTTGGGTTGAGGATACAATGTATGTTAAATCTAGTATAGTTTACAAAGAGGTGAAGGCAAAGCTCCTGAGTGACAATGAGGAACTTACTATCAAGGGGGCTTTCTCAAGGAAGATTTTTGTTAGCCTTATGATGAAGTGGCAGAATAAATTATGAGGTATGTGACACTAGAAGGAAGATTTATGGTATTTAATTTTTACCATTTTCCTATCTTAAACTATTTTAGACACCAAATCCCTATAAGTCTTCCATTATACATATTTCATTCATTAGAAACCTTTGTTATAGATGTTAAATGAGGGAAAAATCAATACCCTTTTCACTAGGTTGTCATATTTCTAATCTATAAGTTTTTTCATGGGATTAATGATTCCACTTTAACCCCTTTTATTAATAATAAATTTAGTAACTCAGTTATGGTCTCCAAAAGAGTTCTCAAGATCATAATATGGAAACAATAGAGGAAGGAGCAACATGAAGGTCAAAGTAGAAACCCTATTGACCTTGACAAGGAGGATACTAAAAAGGTGGTTAAAGGATGGGAAAGATTGTGTGATTTGGAGTTATTAAATGAGCATCCTTTAAAAGGTAATATTGAATATAGTGCTTTTTCCATGAAATATAATAGATTGAATGAGGTTATGGAAGGTTTGAAATAACTTAAGGAGGGGTGTGTGGAAAATGTGGTAGTTATCAATAGAAATGAAAGAACTACTGAAAAAGAGAAAATGGAGAAGTATTTTGATATTGTTCTTACATCCCTCAAGATCTATAATAAATTGGATAAAATGGGAGATGAAATTGAGTTGCATAAAGCTTTCATGCACTGGTTTATGAGGGATCATGCTAGGCTAAAGGAAACTATTATTAACATGAGTAAGAATGATGGCATTTATTATATGAGGGATGATTTAATGGAAATTAGTGCATATTTAGAAAGTATGAGTGATAATATTACAAGTATTGAGAATGAAAATGAATAACTTAAGGGTAATCTAATAATGATAATAGAAGTTACAATTTGTATGCCATTACTTGTTAATGTCTGTGAACTCATCACCTTCATTCAATTTGAATTCAACCACCCTATCCTAGTGTGTATGCCATGTAGGATTCATTTTCATTTGGGATCCCATGGTGTAACCTTCCATCCTTTGTCATGTGTCATTATATATCCTAGTCAATAAAAGTCAAACTTTCATTTTGGGCTAAAAGACTCCAAAGTGTAAAATGCATTTTAGAAAGATTTGCTTATAATGTTTTCAAAACAAATTTGCTGATGATCAAACCTGTTGAAGGAATCCTTCTAATGAAAAAGTATCCAAAATCACTATGCAGAATTATCTTCAAAATATGGAAGGTTTAAAATTAGTGGCCAAAAAAAGTATGAAGGTATGGAGCATAATGGATAAGAATAAGAAAGGAGTGATAGAGGAGACTCATGATACACTAATGCTTCATATCATGGATTCAATGATAAATAACATGAATTAAAATTATAATGATGTATTCTAAGGGTAAAAGTGCCTAGGTTGTTAGTGTTGTTGTTCTGCTATTTTTCTACTATGTTTTGGCTATCTTTTAGTTGTAAGTTGTATTAGTGTTCTTTTTTGGTCTCTCAATAGGATTTTCTATGGCCTTTCATTTTAATTTTTTATAATGGGGTTGGGTACCTTTAAAAAAACACTTTTACCATAAATAAAAATATCATTAATGGAAAGGTCATAGGAAGATATAAGCTGTAATAATTTAACCTATGTAATGAGAGGCCCTAAACATTAACAAGGCCCCTGGGTATAGGAATGCCCTACATCAATGCATCTATGTATCATGTGTAACATGTATGATCTAAATCACACTCATATATATCATTAAATTCAATTATTTATTAAAAAAGATATGTAATCTACCAAACATGTGATAAATATAATAAATGAACAATGTAACTAGCAAACATGCCATGCTTAGGTCCTTTTTTTTTGAATATTTTGATTTTTTTATTAGAATGATATAGAAAATCAAGGATAATTTTAAAGGTTTAAAAAATAAAAAATGGGAAAGATCTGAAAAATCCATATCATAAGTTAAGACATAAATTACATCAAATGTAATAACATGAAAATGTGGAGAAAGTGAAGGCAAGTAATATTGACCAACTGTAAATATGAATCAAAATAATATATCTCAATAGAGTATGTGGAGATAATAATATGAATTCCACCAATGGGAAATAAATATAATATATTCATATAATATATACATATAAATTTATATAATTGTTAAACTCAATGTAAGCTATATCATGTAGAAGTAGTCAATATGTAGGAGTAGACAATTAACATACTAGAAAAGATGTGTACTAGAATGGGTTTGATATGAATTATATGTGATTTTAGGATAGATTTCACAAGTTTCTATATTATGATAAACAATCAAAAGGCAAGGGCCAAGTGAAAACAAATCCAAGGGCTAGAATAATGATCAATGTAAGAACATATCTACATGTGTGTTAAGCTAGAATAATAAAGGGAATAAGCAAGCCAACAAACATGAAGAATCTATGTACACTATATTATGTTACTATTATTCAAATATCCCATTAAAGGAATGTTCATATGCATGTTATATATCATACATGTCGTGATCATCTTGTGTATTTTCATGTTCATCCTAAATTTTAGACATGTCATTCCAATCATCCCAAAATTTTATAGTAGGAATGCATAACCAACCACACCATATTGTGGAATTGATTTATTACCCATTTTTTTAATATGTTCTATGCTACATGGATCGTGTTCCTATATTTTTATTGAATTAAATGTCTTTGCTTGACTGTTAGTTGGAGGAATGATCTCCGCTTTCTATTTTTGCTCAAAAAATGTTCCCTTTTTTGGAATGGAAATAGGCTTGCCTTTAGGATCAAATGTAACATATTAATGATTCATAACAAGTGTTTTTCCCATTGATTTAATTCATGAATTTTATAATTTACTGATATATTGGGACAAATCAAGGTAAAATTCAAATTAAAGAGAACATGTTTTTGGACCAAGTTTTATAGGTAGCTCAATGGATTTGATAAATAGTCTAGATGAAGTATCCTTATTGAAGTCTTCCTTATAATATCCAATATATTTTAGGATTTTCATACTACAAACATTAATTTTCATGGTGTTATCAATCACAAAATTTGTACACTACTTGTCATCTATAAAAGGATTAATAATCAAAATATATAGATATGAGGAATGCTTTATAATTAGCCTCTTATAAATCATGTTTATGACATTAATATTCTTAGGTATCTCTTTCTTATCCAAAAATATTTTCTTAGTTTATTATTTTATAAATACTTATCTATTTTTCACTTCTTTTTTCAATTTGTATTTTAGTGACTTCTATTTTTATAATCTTTCTTGTTATAACTTTTATTGTTGAAACTTTTTTCTTAATGATTGTTCCTTTTGTAATTTTTATTTATTCAACTTTTCCTTTTCCAATTGTTCCTTTTTTAGCTCTTCCTTGTATAATTGTTATTTTTTAAAAATCTTTTCATTTTCCAATTTTTCCTTAGAATGTGTAATCACAGTTAGAGTAGGATGCTCAATTATAGAAGGTGTTCTTGAATTGTGTGGTACTTTAGTGTATGTATCTAATGTAGGATTACCACTATCAATAATATTTTATTTTTTGTTCTTAAAATACCAAAAATTATCCGTATAATTTCCATGCATTTTATGATACAAATGATAGTATCTAGATCACTTAATAAGTTACATAAGATGTAAAGTTATCAACTTGTTTCTAAGCATGTCTCTTAGAGTTTAACTTGGAGTATTTTTAACCTTATGAAAGCTTTTTGAATAATTAAAAGTATATGTATTATATTTTTAGACCCATATATGAGATGAAATAATTTGAGGCACAAAATTATGAAATGGGGAGGTAGAAATGCAATTGACACTAGCATACTCAGGGTTCTTGGTATATACAATCCTATCCTCAAGTGAGGTAATATTTAGAAACATTTACTTTTGGACAAAATTTAGGCATTTTTTTATTGAATATACATAAAAATATTGTAAAGAGGGTATGTGGGACGTGGAGGGGGATGAAAATAAACATTATGATGACCTTTGATTTGAATTAAAATATGGGCCACCCTACCTCTTGGGAAGGATAGTGACAACATAGACCTACATAATAGAGTAATGGTAGCTATCATGACCTTGAAGAGGAACATAATAATTCACATATGGAAGTAATATATATTAAACATTCATACAAGATGTATTGCTAAGGATATTTAAGAATTCATCATCATTAATTTCATCCTTAGTTTTAGTATACATGAATTTTACCCATTTCATTACATGGTTATGAAATATATTTCATATTTTAGACCAAAAACATGTAATTATAAGAACCATTACTTGAATTAGAAAATATACATTATGAATATCCATTATCGCCATCATACAATGTTTATAATAATTAACCAACTACTCAAAAAAAAATGATGAGGAACATTTAGAAAATAAAAGAGTTTATTGATAAAAATAAATAGATAAATAAAATCATTTAAAAAAGATATATACACCCTTCATCCTCTAGGTTTAATTTACTAAAAATAGTAAAATGTGAACTCAAAAAAATACATACAAAATTTTGGTGATTTTTTTACTATCCAGCTTATACAGTTAACAAAAACCTCAAAGCATTTTAAAAATATAGTTATTTTAAATTATATATAGGCCAAACAATGAATAACCCTAATAGAGTAAACCCTAATAGGAAAAATAAGTATGAAACCCAAGGGAAAAATATAAAAGTTTTAGATTTAGGTGTGTGATGATGGGAACTCAAAGATTGGGCCTGAAAATAAAATGCTAAGGCAAAAATTTGAAACTCTAGAAAGAAGGAAAGAAACCCTAAGGGAATGTAAGTTTTCTCATGCTCACTAAAAGGAATAGGTTCACCAACATATTTTATATTATTTTTTATTTATGTTACCTAATAATATTTAACTTTTAATTGATTCAAATTATATGATGTATATCGATAATACACAAATATGAATGTAAAAGGTAGAATACAATGTAAATAATTACACTTTCTATAAATAAAAATGACCTAAACAATGTAGGAGAAATATGTACACATTTATTTGTCTATTTATCAGTCATAGAGGTTGGCATTGGGTTTGAAAATGCTTAGAACAATGTTGTCATGATGTCTAGTGAAAATCAAGGTCTCAAAATTACTTAGACACTATATTAAAATTTGGATGCCTAAGGAATTCAAAGGCATCCATTATTTGACAGTAATCTCTTCTAAGTTATTAGAGGTCTAATTTATTAAAGAGCACTACGTTTTCATGTAAACCATCTTCTTGTGTGATAAAAAATATTTTTATGTGTGAAATATCCATAAACCTTTCTCCTTTTTGAAACCCTAGGACCCCTTTTGACACTAATTTCAGGCCTAAAAAAGGGGAATAATGGTATGTTGTGTAGATACCAACTAATCCCAAATGAATGGATAAAAATTACGTACATATTAAATACTTCAAAGAGGGAATTCAAAATATATGTAGTTCTCCTTGTTAGGTATGTGTGTGTAATAGTGCTCATTAAATTAATGCTAACTATGATATAGCTTTTGATACTTGGATAATGACAACTTTGACTTGGCTTTTAATGTGCTTAAAAATTGGATATGAATTTCTCATTATGACCAATGGATGAATTATAAATAATAAGAGAAATCATTTTGAATATACAAATGTGTCTAGTAGGTTTGATTGAAATGTTTTGGATAGGGAATATGTTTAGATCTATTGTGTGTTTATATGGGACTTTTTGGGTACTTTATCATGCCACTAACATGTGAAACATATGGATCAAACCATAAGAAGGATTTGAATTTGAAAACTAACCATTTATTTTCATGGGATGAGTCCAAAATTATGGAACAATATGAGTTTGATGGTTTTTTCAAGAAGTTAAGAATACTGATCTAGTGATATTGAAATAATATGAATATGATTTTGAATAGGTTAGACATATATTAGGGACTTATTGTAGGTGATTGATAAAAAATTAAGAAGGTTGGACCCATGGAAATCATTTGGATGTGAGAGAAGAGTGAATGAGATCTATATGTGTATGTATAATTCATGTAAGGTGAAGGTAGGGCAAATTTGACATTTTAAAGTATCTAATCTAGGCTATATGTGTATGCATAATTCATGCAAGGAAGCATAGGGGAACATAAGGGCTAAGGATAGACAATAAAAAATATAATAAAAGGGGGAAAATAAGAGGAATAAAATGAGGAGGAATCAAAGAAACATAAAAAAATATTCAAAAATCAATGCATGGTAGAACATCAGAGTTTTATATATATTTTGTCATAATTAGGATGCTGACATAAGTGCTTAGAATAACATAAAAAATCAAAGGGAATAGGGATAATTTAATGTATTAAGAAACATATACCAAGGGTCTATAATAATGTCAATATAAGAGGAGGTAAGTGTTAATGTGCAAAGTATAGGAAATAAAATAATGTCATCAAAATCTAGGGATGAAAGCACATAAAATGCATAACATATAGAATAAATAAGCTATATTTAATAAGAAGTATATAACATAGTAAATATATATCAATAAAACTTATGGTGTGGGTTAAAAGGGTTAACTAATAATCTAGTCCATGTCGTCAAATGTATGACAATAGGAATCTAGCATGTCACTAGATGTTTCTTAAAATGATTGTGAGTTTTAAAATAGATATCATAATCCTTAGGAGGAATATGAATAAACTAGACTCAAGGGGTTTCTATAGAATATGTAGTATGTTATTATGGTAAAATAATTACTCTTGGTCATAAATCAACCTTGGTACATGGATGTCTAGTCATTTTATGTTTCATAGTTCCAACTATAGGAAATGGATCTATAGGAGCATATATGATGGACAAAAGTATCATAATATAAAATATATTAGGTAATGTACAATATGATGATGGCACATATTCAAGGATCACATGAGGATAAATGAGTATCTCATTTCATAGCACACTAGCTGGTCATATGTGTTCTCTGAGGTAAGATAGGTATTTGATAAGGTGTGTCATGAATAGAATGTACTTTGTTAATTTATAAAAAAATACCACAATTATGTAATGTGTAAGGTAAAATATCATAATATTAATCCAATGAAATCCAAGTAAAATATTATATGATCTTGAATATGGTATAACATTTAACCAACATATAACTCGACTTCAAAGGGTTATTCCGATGTAGGTGTTTTTTTGACATAGTACATATGGATGACTCATGTCAAATAGATAGGAAATAGTTGGATAAATCATGGTAGAAGGATTAAATTAATGATTTATGAAGAGGTATGGGGACAAGTCATTAAACAATCATATCTTCTTTCTGGTCCTATCAAAGGTCTCATCCAATGTTATGATTTATTTTGAATCTTCATGTGCAATCTAGCTCTTCCTTTGACCTTTGGGATTAAAAATTCTTGGTTTAGCACTTATTCCTTGTTTATATCAATAAATCATAATTTATGGTATTTATACCTATACTTATAGTCACAAATCACTCTTTAACTCTTACCATTCATCTCATGCACAAACTTTCCTTCATATACTTGCACTAGCTTTTACTAGGTAACCAAACCTTAGGTTCCAGACACTAAATATTGATTTAAGATTAATATTAAAATATAAATTATTAAATAATATTAAAATATCACAACATACCTATTTATAACCTTTCCAATTTTCAACTCACCCTTCATTGGTTCTTTCCACACAGTTCACTCTCCATGGCTTGTATAGGCTAGTAGCCTTGTTTAAGAAATTTATCTTTCTTTGATAAATATAGGCTCTCTCTTCAATATCTCATCAAAATTTTAGGCTTCATGAATCCCATTTAAGGTTTATATAAAGTTTCATGTCCTATTTCCTTCTCTAGCTAGCACTCTCTTAGGAAAATACCTCTCTTTTAGGCCTAATCAGGCCTTATTTGCCACATCACTACCCAAATCCATACTTGTATGATCAATACAACTCCAAAAACAACAAAATATTTTATATAATGTTTAAATTTATCATATTACAAATTTTCATGAATTTATAATAGTGGAAACTCCTTTTATAGGCAAAAACCTAATCCTAGGGTTTTCATATCCTACACAGGGTTGAGAGCCTTATAAAATATTTATCTTGAGTTAATAAACACTTCAAAGTATGAAATAATTTTATTTGGGTATGTATTAATCATACCTAGATCATACAATCATTTTAAATCGTTTCCCAACTATCTGTTCAAACTTTCTAACCTAGTTTGTGTTTGACTGTGTAGGGAAACAAGGGTAACACATGTCTACATTAAGGTTCACTTACAGTGGATCATGTTACATGCAAGGATAAATTGTTATAAGTATAAGGAAAAAAATATACAATTTTTCAACACATTATAAGGCCAATAACCAATGATGTATATATATCTCCTACCAAGGATAGTGCATACAATCAATAACTAATAGTGAATACACAAAAAAAGGGGTTTGTGTGATGACCACCTTCAAACCAAAGGTCTCTTGAATAGTTTCATTACAAGATCTTGATATCCCATATTTGAGTGGATTAATATTTCCTTAATTTACTTAAAACTTGGTATACAAAGCCTCATCAATAGAACAAGAGACATTTACCACAAAATGCGTTTCATAGCCATCTAGTCTTTAAAATTTGGATTGTCACCTTATGGATAGAGTCTAGAGAGTGAACATATTAACTAAGTTACAAACCCTTTTAATATTTAATAAAATACTAGAGGTAGTATATGATTCTTTAATCAAACAAACAATAATAAAAAAAGATGAAACTTGACTCATCACCTTAGAGCACTTACCCTTAACATGTCCTTGATTGTATTGTATAGTCTACTGAAACTTGCAATTATATACCACTATGAATAGAGTCATGGCATCTAGGGATTCTTAAAATAAATAAGAAACTGGTTCAATAATATACTTTGAAAGGAGAATACATATATCAAGATACATTTCTATATTCTAAAAACATTATTTTCTTGTTGCAACATAGTCCTATCATGGATTTGATATCCTCCTTGAGGAGCTTGCTTTTCATTCACATTCTCACATGTTCTCTCCTCTCCATTATTGGAGATATTTTTCCTCTCCTCACACCATCTGACCTCTCAAACTATGTACCATCCTCTATTTCCACCAACTTTAAGGGTGGTTATCTAATTCAATTACAAAGCAACTTGTTTTCTTGTCCACCCAATTTATGGGTGAGGGAGACCATACAAAACTTGACTTACACCTTATGAACATAACCCATATGAATTATTATCACCTTATATATGAATTCATTAGACTCTTTAACCCACTTTACTGATATATTCACTCCTTACATACTTTTATTTCTCTTAGACTTAGTTTAATTATTTGAATTTTCAAATTCCCTATTTTGGTGGGAAAACTCCTATAGCTTATAGAACTCACTCCTACTAACTCAAATGGACTTCTAAGGCAAAAATGGACCTAAGAAGTTACCTTACACACACTGAATTCACATTTTAACCAATATTGACCTTATATTGACCAAAATACAAAAATGACAACTTTTTCTTGATGTTCTTGCATCATACTCCCCAGGAGGGAGAAAAGCTTGAGCCTCCACCTTTCTTTCTTGTCTTCCAATTTATCTTTTGAGGATCCTTCATGCTTACTTGACTACTATTGATCTTTTCTTATTCCTTCTTTCTTGATAAATTCTTGGTTATCCTCTTCTTCTTGGCTTTGTCTAGCCTTCTTATCCATGCATATTCCACCTCCATGAGATATTCCCACTATTGTAATTTTGTATTTGATAAATATTCCACCTTTTCCAAGTCATTTTTAACCTTTTCATGCTCAATTGTAACCATATAGGTCTGATTATTCCCTCTCATGCTTGTTTCATGGCTTGTTTTATCATAAATCTCACTTGATTCTTTCTTGTATAGAGACTCTTACTTCTTGTTCATGCTTTCATCTTCTCCCTTAAGCTCTATTGGCTTCTCATGCATGTCAATATCTATTATTTTCTTGTCTATACTCTTTTTTTCTGCCTCTTCTTCCAACTCCTTCACATTTTGATGCTTTGGCCTATCATCTTACTCACTATCAAAGATCAATTTTTTTTTCTACTAAACCTCATCATAATACATTATTATTTGAATAATCTTTGGCTTTACAAATACATGTTTATCAAATTCAAACTCAGCTTTATCTTGACCCATGGATTATATCACCTTGTTTGCTTGTTTATATGCCATTTCTTGCTTGCTTGCTTACCTATTTGTACAACTTATTATACTTATATTTGCTTCTCCTTTCTTGAGTTTTCTTGGAGTTATTGCTTGAATTTTACATGCTGTAAGTAATCTACTTTCAACCCCTTAGATGGAATGAATAACTCTTCTAACATACTCATATCTTCTTGCAACTTTTATGCATCAATCTCTTAAAATTCCTTATCAAATCTTGGTTCACATTGTTCTTCACTTGCTTGGGCAACTTTTTTTTTTGTCTTCTCCTTGGACTCCCTCATTTTTGAGATTCATAGAAATTTCTTCATGATGTATATCATGATTATCAAGCACTCTTTGAGGTGCTTCATCCTCATCTTGCTTTGATACACACCCATTCATCAAGGCCATCATTTCCATGTACAAGATATCTTCATCATTGGATGCAAATTTACATACATCATCATATACCACACTTGAAAACAAATATTGCAAACACTTATATTCTCTTAAGCATTAATTTTTTTGTTCATATGATTGTACCTTCATCTCAATTTTTTGGTTTGCATGCAACATCTCTTTTGCTTGATTTGTGGGATTACTATCTTCTTCAATCTTCATGCTTGCTTGGATTACACTTACATTTTGATCCTCTTATATTCTTTTCTTGCTTTTTATCACCCATTTTCTGCCTTGTATCTTCTTGGGCTGCCACTTGGTTCTCTTTTCATCTATTGGATGCTTCATACCATGGTCATTCATCATGCAAACTTGATATGCTTTGTCTTTTGATCTTTGATTCCACATTTGTACTTGATTTCCACCTATACTTTTAATTTTTTTGACTTCTTGTTTGAGGTTATATTCTTCCTTCTCATCACCTACTTGTTTAATCCATTTAGGCCACACATATCTATGCCCTTGTTCTCATTTTGAGTGTTGCAATCTATCATTATTTATCTCAACCCACATATCATCCTTTTATTCTTCATAGATGTAATCAAAATCAACATTTAGATATTTATTTACATCCAATGATAATTTCTGTAAGCATATGTCTTCCTTTATGTCTTCATGGGTGACCTTCATGTCTTCTTGGGTGACCTTCTCGTCTTCTTCAAGAGGTTCTTTTTATTTATTATCCTCTTACCACTTGATGGGTGACATTTTTGGCCCATGCTTCATCAACTTTGAGGCCTCAGGATTTACCTTTTCTAAATTTGTCTTCATACCTATATACACAAACTTGAAAGCAATGTTAGCATATAAAATGAGAGACCGCATAGTCTCTTTGAATGTCCTTGGTGTTGACCAAATTTGACTTTTAGGTGTTATAAGGGTCAAATATAGATGTTACAAGGTGTTTTATAGGCTAACTAATGTCATTTAATGTTGTACTAGGCTTGGTTCTTAGTCATTTTAGTTCTTATATCATTTTTGGGTCATTTTAAGGTCAAAAAGGGTGCATTTAATGCCTTGTATAGATTTATTAAGAAGTGTGAAGGTTACAAAATGTGATATCACATCCCATGTTTCCTTATAAGTCTTAAGTAATTGATATAACTAAAAAGTGGTAGGTTCATTAGAAGAAAAGGTAGTTTTCTTGAGAAAGAAGAAGAAAATGGCACTTGTATGACTCATTAGGAAGTGTGCCACATGGGAAAATATCATGGAATGTAATTTAATCTTCCCCACATGCATTCCAATCTTTTATTTTCTTTGAAAGTACCATTTTTGTCCCAAAACTGTTATGATCCATCTTTGCTTTCATAGACATGCAAAAGTGACCTTCAAGTTTTTACTTAGTACAGACAACTAAGAATGTTCAAGGTCAAATAATTATAGGAGGTTGTAGTACAATCATATACCTTAATTTATATATAATTATTTTTAATAATTGTGGCTTGTGCTTATCTGTGCACCCTATAGATTTTGCCTTCATTTGAGAAAATCCATATTATATATATATATATATATATATATATATATATATATATATATATATATATATATATATATATATATATATATATATATATATATATATATATATATACACACACACACACACACATTAGTTTTATATGATTTTAAATTAATACTCTCATTATTTTCATTCTTATTTTCATGATTGGAAAATATCTCATGGGCTCTTTTAATTTAGTTAGCAAGATGATGTCCTAGGTGGAATGGCAGTTATCTTCACTACTTGTAGAAGGTTGTATTCTATAAAAAGATTTTCATGTGAAGTAAATATGATGTGATATATGTTTCAATAATATTGAGACCACATACCTTATATATTTGGTCCTATAATACCATACCTTGAGTAAACGTCCAATTGTGACATACACACAGTTAGCCCTTTATCTACTTTTCATTTGCAGTCACGTGGGTGTAACCTTTATGGAATGTTTATAGAGGTATACTGAAAGTTTCAAGGCCCTAGTGTATCCTTGTCAGCATGAAGTAGTGATCCAAGTTTCATTTGATAAAAAAAGAGAGAGTGTGCAGTCATGTGTAACTTTTGCATTTAGTTTGCCATTGATATGTGCCTACATGAGCTTTCAAGTGTTGAAACGTGATATATAAACCTTACCCAAGTTTTTTATACCATGATATTTTGTTTGAATCATTTGAAAAGTAATGGATAATGTTATAGGGTCAAATCATGGTCACTGCCCATCACATTAACCTTACTACCTGTACCTTCAAAACCTAGTTTGCATATAGGTGCTAGCAGAGAGTTAAAGAACCATTATGAGGTGTTGGAATTGATGTTAAAACTCTCCACCAGGTCCTAGAGTGAATAAAACATCATGAATACCATTTTTAATTTCTGATATTGTCAAATTAAGTTGATAATCACTTTTAAGGGAGATGACTATAGTTTTAGGGACTGTTATACCTAAATTAAGAAAATAGAGCACCATAACATTTTGTTGATATCTTATTATAAAGGTTTAATGGAATTTAATGTAGATTGATGATCAAATAGTGTAACCCATACATGGGATAAAGACTATACCAAGTTTGGGAGGAATATGACAACTAGAATATGGTCATTTGGGGTCTCAAAGTTGCTATTAAAATACTAATTTTCTTTAGTATCATCAATAGGCTTGAGTCAAATAAGGACTTTTCTCCATTCAAGATCTAAATTTGACTATGCCCCATATGAGGGTGGTTATAAATGATTCAAATGAATATTCATGGAACCAATATATTTAAGGGAGGAGGATATGTTATTTTTTGCTTCTCATGAATACTTCCAACTCGTGCACCGTGGACATGTTGACCTACAACAAGATAGGCAGGCAAGGAGCAAGTAAATTGGATTTCTTGAAGAGGTATAAAGAATAAAGGTGAAAAAAATGGTATAAACAAGTTATAATATTACTAAAATTAAATATAAATAGGTTTATGAGCTTTTAATTCAAGCTTAGAACATATGGATCATCTACAAGGGTCATTATAGTAGAGTCTCAGTTAGAACTAGGGAGGACTCAATTATGAATCCAAAGTGCATATGGAGAGATAAGGAAGGTTGGGATGGGGAAAAAATATTTTGATCATATTCTCAAAATCCATGATCACTTTAATTATCTATAAACAATGATCATTATAGCCTATACAATGCTTTACGACCCTATGAGCACCTACAACCATTGTAGGTGACTGCCACAGATAGTAAGTTGAGAAAGAGGTCCTAAGTGAGGATATAAGGTCACCCAAAGTGAAAAAATGGTTATAAAACATGTATTAATGAATTTTTAATATATAAATGACTCATATGAATTACCTAAAATGTCAAACCAGACATGAATACCTATAGGTAGGGTTTAAAAAGCAAGAAACACATTCAATTGATTGTTGTGGATTAGAACAGGGAGGTTGTGGTTTTGAGTATGGAAAGTGCTCAAAGGTAATTTAGGAGGTTAAAATAATGTAAAATTATATTTATATATTATAAATGGACTCCCAAGCATTGTATAAAGTCTAACTCATGCAAGGTCCACCTACAAGCATAAGCCTTAAAGCAGAACATAGTCAGAAATATGCATATAGTCTGGATCAGGCAAGGCTGTAAGCAAAGTATAATAAGTATGTAGAAGTTTTGAAAGATTATTAAAGGTTATAACACATTATTAATTATGATAACACCCTAATAAGTGGATATACAAGTAGATAAAGGTATTGAAATAAGTATTACATAGTCCCTTAGGTTAGTTTAATTTTATTTATCTCTCTCCATTTTCACCCCCCAAATTTAAGTGTAGTTGCAATCCAAATTGGTACATCAAGGGAGCTAGCCCTATCTAGAGATTCACCTCAACCTTAGGCTACCCACAAGCCTAGATGTGTTTACATTGTGACACTTGGATGATGAGAGATTTTTCATGTCCTCAAAGGGTGAAAATCCTAGTGACAATAGTTTTTGACACACCTGGTGGGACTCTTGGTCCAAGAAGTTAAGATATTTTTGGTGTTGTCTCTAAATAATCAACCTTTGGAGGCATCTATCGAAGAATCAATGGTGACTCTAAATATATATCAATTAGTCAAGCAACTCAGGTTATATTTTGAAGATTATTGGTAACATTTTACTTTGTATTCTTTCTTTTAATGAATTTTCATGGCTAATTTTGGTGTTGAGCATTGTTTTACACAAGTTGGTGAGACTTTAAAAGCTTGCACCATTACCTATCAATATGAACAAGTTCTTAATCAGCCTTATCATGAAGTGTACTAGCCTTGTCATGAAGTATATCAGTCTTATAGCTATCCTTCTCAATGCCATGTTCCTCATAGTCAACCTAGTCACTTATCAAGTCCATCCATTTCCACCTTCAAAAAAAACACTTTTGGGATATGAGAGGTACATGTTGGAGCTTGATACTCTAAGAGGATGTGTTCAACGGGTTCCTAGGCATATTATTCATAAGGTGAGAGATGAATTAGATTTATTCAAAAGAGAGTGGGTACCTATTGAAAGAGGCAATTGGCAAAGGATCACAAGTGAGATGCTTGATGTAAGTGGCCTAGTTTCTTCCTTAGAGGATAAGCTAGTAGTTCATGAAAGGCAACCTCATAAAACCTATCAGCTTTCATATCCATTTTCCCAAGTTTCATATTATCCATATTTGATTCCTACTCATGATCCCAATCAAGGGTATCAAAGACATCCTTCTCCCAATCAGTTGGAAGAGAGTTGAAAGGAGAAACCTTATTTTTAAAGTTAATCTTGATAGGAAAATTGAGTTGGCTAATATACATATGCAATCGTCCATGTTGGTAGTAAAGGAAGTGGAATTCAAGTCCTCATTTCCCTCTCACATTGCATCCCCACTACCTCAAAAAGAGACTTATAATCCTAACATTCTAATTTGGAATAAGATAGTGGAGTCATGGGGAAAGAAAGAGGATAGAAATTTGGTTGACAGGGAGTGTGAAGTTATGAATGAAGTTGATCCTTTGCAAGTTCCTCCCACTATTCTCCAAGAAACGTCTTATGTTCCATGTCAGCCCTCATGCATTCCTTGTCTTCATGAAGACTCTTATGAACTTAAAGAAAGATTTTTCCAAGAGAACCTAGCTAAGAAAATTGAAGAGTTAAAGTCAAAGATGAGATTGATAAATCAAGGTCTGATGGAAGGTTAAGACCCAAAAGAAGATCCTATGTGTAAAAACACCCCATACACCCTTCCTTAATAATGTAATCAAGCTAAATTAGATGTGAATGAAGTAATTATCGAGTGAAAGGAAGAAAATCAAGTTGTTTTAGCCCAAGGTCTGCCTCCCCTTTCTCAATAGCTTCCAAAAGAATCCTCTCTAATTCACTCTCAATCTGATTTTGAGTTATATGTGCCACCTCCACAAACTAGTTCATCATGTCCTCTTTAGGTATGGGAACCTAAATAGGAGTAGTTGGTTGAAAAAAAAATAGAACTCTTGTATGAAGAAATCCTATTTCCTTGAAAGCCTCATTGGTCTAAGTCACATGACTTCAAAATTCCATGTCTTAGAATCACAAAGAAGGAGATGGAAGATATTGAAACCATTGAGAAGAAAGATCAGATTATGATAGTTGAGACACAATTTTAAAGTCCTCAAGAGATCCTAAGTGTTGAAGAAGAGGTGAGTGGTGTCAGGTCTTCTTGTTTGGTTGATAGTGAAGAATGCTTTTCTTATGTTGAAGAGGAAATATTGGATGAAGTCACTTTGGATTTTTAGGATGAGGATGAAGGAGATTATCTTGTTTTTCCCCTTCATGATGTTGATAAATGGGAGGATGATGACTTGTGGTAGAGGTTCAAAAACCTTTGCAATAATTTTGAGTCCCTCAAGGGTCTACTACTTTTTTAGAGCTGGCTATAAGTGATGATAAGCAAGAACAAGTTATTAAGAAACATTTGGATGATTTGTTTGAAGTCATTGGAGCAAGATATAATCATATTCAAGGAGGATATGATATGATCAAATATGGAGAAGGTAGCTTTGGTACTCAAGTAAGTATGTAAAGAAAAAGCAACCTTTCAAATCTATCTTTTCAAGAAGCATATACATTTCATGATTACATGTTTGAATTAATAAATATGGGTTATCATAATTTCAACTAGTTGGGAGAAATACATCATATCTTTAGGGATGGAACAAGCTCCTATTGGCATCAATCTTCCAAAGAACATGAAACTACTCCTCTTGAAGGCATGCCTACTAAAGAGACACAAGTTGATCATGAGATGAAGAGTGGGCAGCAATATGAAGTATGTGAAAATGTTTAATAGGAATATATATACATTGGAGACCTATTTGAAGATGATCTAATTAAGATAAAGTTAAGTGAAGTGCCAAGGAATATATCTAATCTACAAAGCATCCAATTCAAGGAGAAATATGCTTGGTACAATGATCCATCTCATCAAGAGGATGATTCAATAAGTTTTCCTTTTGATCCTAAAAATGAGGTATGTTTAGTTGATAGTTGTGTATAATAGTTTGTTTTCAGATTCCCCTAAGTGCCTTGAGCACATGTGTGTGTGTGTGTGTGTGTGTGTGTGTGTGTGTGTGTCTTGTCAGTTTGTTGTCTTGTTTCATGTGTGTCTTTGTTTTGTGTGGTTGAGGTAATCAAGTGGTCTTGTCTTGATCAAATATTATGGTAAAATGTTTTATTGTTTGTTTTAGACTTCAAAGGACTCCCTTAGCACAATGGAATGATAATACTACTGGTCTAGTTAGTATAACAGGCATACTACCCCTATGAGTCACTAATTTGTTGACCAAATTTGAATTTTAGTTCAAATTGGGGCACCCCTACGTAAAAAATTGACTTTTAGGTGTTATAGGGGTCCAATATAGATGTCAAAAGGTGATTTATAGGCTAACTAATGTCATTTAATGTTGTAATAGCCTTGGTCCTTAGTCATTTTAGTCCTTATATCATTTTTGGGTCATTTTAAGGTCAAAAGGGGTGCATTTAATGACTCATATAGATTTATTAGGAAGTGTGAAGGTTCTAAAACATGATGTCACATCTTATGTGTCCTTAGAGGTCTTAATTAACTGACATAACTGAAAATTGGTAGGTTCATCAAAAGAAAAGGTAGTTTTCTTGAGAAAGAAGAAGAAAATGGCACTTGTATGACTCATTGGGAAGTGTGCCACATGAGAAAATATCATGTAACATCCTTTAATATTACCCACATGCATACCAACATTTGATTTGATCTAGAAGTGCCATTTTTGGCCCAAAATTATTCTACTCCATCTTTACTTTCCTAGACATGTAGAAGTAACATTCAAGTTTTTACTCAGTATAGACAACTAAGAAGGGTTCAAGTCAAATACTTCTAGTATGTTGTAGTACAATAAAATAAATTTATTTCCATATAAATATTTTAAATAATGGTGGCATGTGATTCATGAACCATCCTCATGAAGCTGATTATATTTTTCTACTTGCTTATTTGTACACCCTATAGGTTTTACCTTGGTTTGAGTAAATTCATACAATATAGATGTTGATGTTGGTTAAAAATGATGTTGAATCCCTAATCTCATTATTTCCATGCTTAGTTTCATATTTGGAAAATATCTCAGGGATCTTTTAGTTCAATTTGTAGGATGATGTCCTAGGTGGAATGGCAATCATCTTCACTAGTTTTAGAAGGTTGTATTCTATGCAAAGAATTTCATGTGAAGGAAATGTGATATGTTACATGTTTCAATAATATTAATATAACATCCCTTCAATATTTGGTCCTATAACACCATACCTTAAGTAAACAACCAGTTGTGACATACACACAGTCAACCCTTTATCTACTTTTCACTTGTAGTCATATGTGTGGAAAATTTATGGAAAGTTTACAGAGGTATAATGAAAATTTAAAGGCCCTAGTGCATCCTTTTTTAGCATGAATTATTGATCCAAGTTCATTTGATATAAAAAGAGGGAATGCGCAGTCATGTGCAACTTTTGCATTCAGTCTACCATTGATATGTGCCTGTAAGAGCTTTCAAGTGTTGATACATGATATAGAAACCTTCCTCAATTTTTTTAGACCATGAGATATTGTTTTAATCCTTTGAAAAGGCATGGAGAAGGTTATAGGGTAAAATCATGCTCATTTCCCATCACATTAACCTTACTACCTGTACCTTCAAAACCCAGTCTACCTATAGGTGCTAATAGAGAGTTAAAGAACCATTATGAGGTGTTGTAATTGATGTTAAAACTCTCCTACAAGTCCTAGAGTTAATAACATCATGAAAACCAATTTTAATGGATAATATTGTTAAATTAAGTTTATAATTACTTCTAAGGGAGATGACTGTAGTTTTAGGGACTATTATACATAAAATAAGAAAATAGAGCACCATAAAATTTTATTGATATCTTATTATGAGGGTTCAAGGGACTTTGATGAGGATGGATGATAAAATATTGTAGCACATAAATGGGAGAAGGAATATGCCAATATTTGGAAGAAGATGACAAGTGGAAGATGGTCATTTGGGGTCTCCAAGTTGTTATTAAAACACTAATTTCTATAGGCTTGAGTCAAATAAGGACTTTTCTCCATTCAAGTTCCAAATTTGACTATGCCCCATATGAGGATGGTTAAATATGATTCGAATGAATATTCATGGCACTAATATATTTTAGGGAGGATTATATCTTGTTTTTTGCTTCTCATGAACACGTCTAGTTCATACACTATGGAAATGTTGACCTACTGCAAGACAGACAAACAGGGAGCAAGTAAATTGGATTTATTAAAGAGGTATAAAGCATAAAGGTGAAAAAAATGGTCTAAAAATGTTATAATATGAATTAAAGGAAATATAAATAAGTATATGATCTTTTAATTCAATATTAGAACATATGGATCACCTGCAGGGGTCATTAAGGTAGAGTCTTAGTCAGAACTAGGGAGGACTCGGTTATGAATCCAAAGTGCATATGAAGAGCTGAGGAAGGCTGGGATGGGGAAAAAAGCTTATGATCATCTTATAAAAATCCATGATCACTTTAATTATCTATAGATAATTATCATGATAGCCTATACAACCCTTTAGGACCCTATGAGCACCTATAACCATTATAGGTGACTGTCATAGCTAATAAGCTAAGAAAGAGGTCCTAAGTGAGGATATAAGGTCACCCAAAGTGAAAAAATGGATATAAAACAAATATTAATGAATTTTTAATATATTAATGACTCTTATTCATAATATAAAAGGTTAAACTAGGCATGAATACCTACAGGCAGGGTCTGAAAAGCAAGAAACATAATCAATTGATTGTTGTGGATTAAAATAGGGAGGTTGTCATTTTGAGTATGGGAAGTGCTAAAAGGTAATTCAAGTGGTTAAAATCATGTAAAATTATATTTTTATATTATAAATGGATTCCCAATAATTATCTCAGGTCTAACTCATGTAAGGTCCACCTACAGGTATGAGACATAAAGCATAACACAGTCAGAAATATGCATATAGTCTGGATTACGCAAGGGTGTAAGGAGAGTATAAGAAGTATGTAGAAGTTTGGAAATATTATTGAAGGTTATAAAAAATTATTCATTATCATAACACCCTCATTATTATAGATAAAAGAAGATAAATTTATTCAAACAAGTAGTACACAGTCATTTTGAAGGAACCCTACATAGTCCTTTTTTCTAACAAGTCTGTCTCAGACTTTCATGCTCTTGAAAGGTCTATGAATATGAAAAAGAGACAATTTTTTGTGTGAGATGTCATCTCAACTGGTATAATCCCATATAATATTCATTTTATTTGGTATAATATAGGAAATACCCTTTTTTTATCTCAGATAGAAGGTACTTTCCCTTGTGCATAGGCTAGTAGTTTTGAAGAAAGTAGGTGATAATATGATCTAGGTGTTGAGTGAACCCTTGAGGAAGGTTTGTGAGGTTTAAACATACTTATATGACATATAAAACACCTCATAGAAGAGGGAGACCCAATAGGGTGATCTAGAATGAAAAAGTTGCAAGCAAGCCTAAAGGCAAGATTTTGGCTTAAGGACCAAATAAGAGAACAATGCCACTTCTAAACCTAGCAGTGTTTTACACATTGTTTGATCATGTTTTGGGAGTTAATTTATATTTTTTTAATCTATTTTGAGGCAAGGAAAACCACCAAAAATAATTTTAAGCTCTAGGGTGTAGTCAGGTCTGTTAGGCAAGGTTCAAGCCTAAGTCCAAATGGTGACTCATTAATAATTATAGCAAAAGATGAGATATATAAAATTTTGAAACACATCCATATGGTCATTACAGGTATGTTAAATCCCTTACCTTGTAGTGAAAATCATGAATAAGCCATTTTTGGGTTCAAGACAAACTTAGACATGAAAGAAAGGAGAAAACAAGCTCGATATCCTAGTTTCAAATGCTCACATATTTTTGGAGGGATTTCATGGAGGAAAAAAGAGTTCAAGGATGTTTATTAAGGTCTTGAAATATGAATTTGTGTGATTTTTTGGCAAGTTGAATGTCAGGGTTTTATGAACAAACCTTAAGAGTGGAAATAGGCCTAAAACCCTTATTAAACCCTTGCAAGGATCAGTTTGGAGAAATGGAGTTGAATTGATGATATAATGGAATATTTTTACCATTAAACCTATTGGAATTTTTAGAGGACTCACTCAAGATACCCCTATGCTTTTTGGTTATACAGACTTGTAAGGATAGGGTGTAAAATAAGGTATTTTTGACCATTTTGTGTGTTTTTCAAGCTACAAGAGGAGTTTGAAGATTAAATAAAGTTTTTAGGTAATATTAGGACTTTTAATAAATCCTTTTTGTCATTTAATTCCAATTAAAAACTCATAAGTGTCTAAACTAGCTACTTCATCTCAGCTAGTCAAAACTGGCCTAGTGGACAAGCTAGTGAGAAGGGTGGAAAACTCCAAGTGAGATTTTTTAAGGTGTGCCTGATGATTATAAGGATATTGGGGGTATTTAAAGGTGTTATAAACTACCTCAAATTCATTTTAATGTAAATATGAATCCAATTTTGAGGCCAAGTGTGCACATTGCATGGAGGAAACATTTTTTGGACTACAGATGATGATAGTTTCTTTTCAGATGATTCTAGAGGACTAGGTCTACAAATAATGCATGGAGAGGCATGCATAAAACCCTTAAAATTAATTCAAATAATTTTAACTATTTATAGTTAATTATGAGGTGTTTAAGTATCTCAAATCATAAAGGCAATTTTTATGAGCCAATTAAGAGGATTTTATGCCACTTTGCAAGAGTTTGATGACTTGGATGGACACTTAAGCTTCATGACCTTGCATGGTTAATAAAATATCTTATATTAATTCATAATTAATTTATTCTCTCAGCTTTACAATTTTATTTTTGACGCTTAGACTTCTCTTTTATCCTTTCTCTCTCAAGTTTTATAAGAACTAGCCTTTTGGCATTGTAATATATGCTCCTCCTGAGTATGGCGAAGCCCTGATCAATTTCATACCATTTGATAAATAAGAGTAATGAATTTACCTTCTCATTATTTTTCATAAGTGTTTTTTTATTGGATGATGTATCTTTCATAGTGAAGACTATGGATTCCTTAGCATGTTGTCTCATTCTTTCACCTTATTTACAGTTGGAAAACTTCTTCTTGCAAGGCATATGAAGTGTTCTAGGAAATTTAAAGTATTGAGTGAGTTATTATTTTCATTAGTGCAATTAAATTCCTCTTTTCTAGTCCTCCTATCTTTTCACATTCATCCATAACCTCATAATGTAACATTAATGTGAGAAGATCCAAATTGAAGGAGTGTATGTTTAGTTTGTCCTTTGATTTCATGTGTAACATGCAGTTGGTTGGAAGTCATCATATATTTTGATGTATCACATCCCTTAGGTTGTTTTTATTTCAGTTATCTCTCTCCATTTTCATCCCCCAAAGTTAAGTGTATTTTCAATCCAAAGTGGTACATCAAGGGAGCTAGCCCTATTTAGAGATTCACCTCATCTTTAGGATACCTAAAAGCCTAGAGGTGTTTCTATTATGCCACTTGGATGAAGAGAGATTTTAATTATCCTAAAGAGGCTAAAATCCAACTGAAAACACTTGGAATATACATTCTCCACCTTTTCTTATCTTCACCCTTATGTGCTCTTCTTGGTAGTTTCATTTTCTTCTTGTTCTCTTGTTCACTGTTACTACCCAAGAATAGTTAAAAATAAATTGTGAATGATTAAGAGAATTTAAAAGATATAAAATAGGTTTAATATACCTATATTAACCTTTATAAACTAATTCAATCTTTGGTTCTTACCTTCCAATCCTCTACTAGAATTTTCTAGACCCAAATGTTATTCACTATGTATGGAAATGGTGCATCTACAGGCTTGAGATCTTGTTTAGGTGAATAACATGATTTTTAAAGAAACCAAAGACACCGATAAGATTAAAATGCATAAAAATAACTTACTTAAATATTCTAAATTTTTTAAAATTAAATTTATTGATCATTTCTTACATAGAATAAACACCCAATCAAAAATTACATGAAGGCTACTACAGGAAACCAAGTCTGTACTGATCATTTTATTGTGTAAAAAAAGATATTATTGGATGATTCAAAGAGCATATAAGTTTAAGTAACCTTTATAATCTTTAAAAAAAATTATAAATACAATTTAAAACATCATTTCTTCCTTAACCACAAACATAGCCTGCATACAAAAGAATAATTCCTAAAATAAGGTCTATTTACAAATATATCTTGAACCAAATGATTTTATTACTATTTATATAACCTATAAATAAAAAAAAAAATTAAAAAATATTTCAAGAGAGTGTATAACCATTGTATAATTCCATTTGATCATCAATTTCAAATGACATAGTTTGCACAAGAAAACTAGATAACATAGTTCATGGGTCTAAATCTTGTTTCTTCAAGAACATGGATTTATTTACTCTTTATTAAAGTATTATCTCAAATAAAACATAAATATAACTATCCACCATTAGAAAATATTCCCTTTTTTATGTAAATAGTTAGTGGAACTAACTTTCAAGAAGTCTTGGCAACGGTCACAACACAAGTTTGAAAGGTGACAACGCCCCAAAGTTGAATTACAAAGCATATAACACTTTAGACCCTTGTAAATGGTACAAAGGGTTCTCAAATTAAATTTAAAACTTATTCATGAACTTATAAAATCTCCTCACATTCCCCTGCAAGACCTAAAACACATAAGAAATTCAAATTTTTGAATACACTAGTTTTGGTAGGAAATCCAACATTTGAAACTTAAACTACCTAAATGCATTTTTAAACTAAAAAATTGAATTATAAGCATTATTTGAGACTTTTAAATCCATAAAATGAATTATACAGCCTAAATTAATTTAAACAAACCAAAAATTGACAAAATTTCTCCCTAAGAGTGATGCTCTTGCATCATACTCTTAGGGAAAGGAAAAAAGAACTCGTGGATTATTGTTTATGAGTGATTATAGAGTAATAACTAACTTATGTATGTAATTACCATTAATACACATGACACAATATATTTGGTGAATCTTCCATTTGAATAGATACTTAAAATACTACTTGTCTTTAGTCCTCTTGATCACCTGCTTGTCCAATACGCATTCCATCTCCTCTGTCTTGGCATTAGGAAACTATCTTGCCTAATTTAGGAATACTATAGGTGCACCATATATTATGTTTCCTCATTAATTCCATTATTTTTAATGGAAAAATTCTACAACATTGAAGATAGGTGAAATTCCTATTCCACTAGGCAACTTCAATTCATATGCATTATTTTCAAACTTTCTGAGAATCTTACAAGGAACTATCTTTTTCATCTTTAGCTTATTATATTCACCTCTTGGGTACCTTTACTTCTTGAGATGAGCTAATACTAAGTCTATAACCTAAAAATTCACTTCTCCCTGTTTCTTATACTTGTCAACACTAGACTCCAAATGCTTTCTTACCTATTCATATACCTCTTTCATTGGTATTACAAACTCTTCACCTTCAAAACCTATCTTTTATATATGGATAAATTTTATAACCTCAATACACCTCTAGGATACATGCCATAGATCACCTAGAATGGCCTCATAACAATGCTCCTATTGGTAGAATCATTGTAAGCAAACTCTGCTTGAGGGAACATAAGATCCCACTACATGGGATGGTCCTTAGATAAATGCCTCAAAAAGTTCCCTAAAATTATATTCACCACCTCAGTTTTCCCATATATTTGAGGGTGGTAAGCTGAACTGAAACTCAAATTTGTTCCCAAATTCTTCCATAATGTCCTCCAAAAGTGAACAAGAAACTTGGTATCTCTATCAAAAACAATGTTCATGGGCAGTCCATAAAGTCTCACTACCTCCTTGAAAAACAAATTAGCCACATGTGTTGCATCATTAGTGGTTCTACATGGTATGAAATGTGACATTTTTGAAAATCTATCAACAATTACAAAAATGGAATCAAAACCCCTTTGTGTCCTAGGCAATCCCATCACAAAGTCCATACTTATGGATTCCTAATGTCTATTTGGGACTAGTAGGGGATAATAAAAACCTAAATTAGTGATATTACCCTTTTCCAATTGAAAAATATTGTACCTTTCCTCATACCTTTGTAATTTTACTTGCATTCTAGTCTAATAGTAGTGCCTAGTGAGTAACTTCAATGTCTTGTCAAGCCCAAAGTGGCCTACCATACTTCCATTGTGCTTCTCTTGGATCAAATTTCCTCTTATAGATATTTTTGACATACACAACTATACTCATTTGAATAACAATCCATATTTTAGTAAAAAATCCAACCATAGCTCCTTTTTAAGTGAACTTGTGTGCTTGCATGCATGGTATGCTTCCTTAAAATCTTCATCGTCCTCATACAAATCTTTGAGTGCCTTAATCCCAACACTTTCTAACTGAATATCATGTACCAATAATATTCTCTTGCTCAATGCATTAGCAACCTTGTTACTTTGTCCTTGTTTATGATTGATGGTGAAGGTGAAATTTTGCATGTACTCCACCCATTTCACATATCTTTGGTTCAACTTAGGATGATTAGGTATTAATTGAAGTGAATGGTTACTTGTATACACTATGAACTCCTTTGGCATGAGATAATGAATCCATTTCTTCAATGCTTGCACCATTGCATAAAAATCTAAGTCATATGATGAATAATTCTTCTTGGAATCATTCAACTTCTCACTAATATAGGCTATAGGTCTACCCTCTTGGCTTAGGACAACCCCTATGGCTACACCACTTGAATCATAATCTATTTGGAACACCTTATTAAAATATGACAATACTAGTATGGGCTACTTCGTGATTATTTAATTTAAGTATTTTAAACTCTTCTCATCCTTCTCATTATACACAAAGTTTTTCTTATCTCTCTTGATGGTGTCAAATTATGGGAGCACATATTCCACTAAAATTACTTATAAAATTTCTATATAAACTTGTTAGACCATGAGAACTTCTTACCTCTCCTACTATCCTAGGTGTTGGCCACTCCATGATTACATTCACTTTGTCCTTATCTATTTTCAACATACCTTTTGAAATAAAAAATCTAAGGTACAACATCTCTAATTTCATGAAATTGCACTTCTTGGGTTTGATCAATAACCTCTCTTATTGTAGCCTTCTCATAACCAACTCCAAATGATGAAGATGCTCCTCCTTGATTTGGATGTAGATTAATATGTCATCCAAGTATAATAATACAAATTTACCTATGAAATATTTTATAATCTCATTCATTAAGGTCATAAAAGTACTAGGTGTATTGGTAAAACCAAATGGCATAACTAGTCACTCATACAAACCTTCATTTGTCTTGAAAGTAGTCTTCCACTCATCACCTTGCCTGATTCTTATCTAGTAATATCCACTCTTGAGTTCAATATTGGAAAAGTAGCTTGTTCCACTCTATTAATCCATAAAATCCTCCATCCTAGGAAGTGGAAATCTATATCTTATAGTGATCTTATTGATGGCCCTAGAATCAATACACATCTTCCACTCATCTTCCTTCTTTGGCACCAACACTATGGGCACTATACAAGGACTCAATATCTCTTTGATAATCCCTTTGTTAGTAAAATCCTATACTTATCTTTTGATCTTAACATTCTCTTATGAGGTCATCATATAGGTAGCCTTATTAGGTAGACTTGTTCTAGGTACAAACTCTATATGGTGTGTGATACTCCTCATATGTGGCAACATGTTGGGAAACTCATCAACAACTATGTTTGCATACTTATCCAAAATTTATAGGATCTTTTGGGGTAAATAATTGATATTAGTGGCTATCATAATATTCCTAGGATTTATGACCAAAGCAAAGCCTATCTTTTCTTCATGCATGGCATTCAAAAATTCCTTATCACTTACGAGCATCACCAGTGAGCTAACTTATTGATCACTCTCCTTAGCCTTCAAGGGTAACAAAGTGTGACTAATTCCATCCTTCAATAAAGTGTACATGTTCCTTCTTCCATCATAAGTGTTTTGTCTATCATATTGCCAAGGCCTCCCAAGAAGCACATGGCACACATCCATTGGGATGACATCAGAAAGAAACTTATCATTATAGCTTCCAATTTAAAAATCTACACAAATTTGTTCATTCACCAAGACTTTTTTTCCCTTATTCAACCATGTCACCTTTTATGGAGTGGGGTGAGCCATCTTCTTCAATCCAAGCTTGTTAACCATTTCTACTAAAAAAGGATTATCCATACTTCCTAAATCAATGAGCATTTGCAACACTTACCTTGGCATTTAAAAGATGTCCTAAAGAGTGTCTTCCTTTATGGTTTTTCCTTCTCCTTGGGTGGATTTATCAACACCCCCCTTATGAGCAATGATTCTCTCACTTTAGGCTCTTCTATGTGTGATGGAGAGAAAACACTCTCTTCCTCACCTCCTTATGCAATCTAATTTAGCTCTTCATTTCTTGGGTTTATTACTAGCTGGTCTTATGAGCACTCCCAAAAATTATGGCCAAAAAACTTATTACACTTGAAACACTTTCTTGAAAATCCATTTGATCCTCTACCCCTTGATGAATAACCACCTCTATTAAAAGTTCTCCTGCCTCTAAATTCATCTCTTGAACTAGTGGACTGATCTTGTGAATTGTTTGATTCACCTTGATGGTTTATTTATGAGAAAATACTACCCCTTTCTATCCTCTACCTCTAAAATTTCTACCCCTTCCTCTATTTTACTGATTATGTTTCCTATTCAACTTATCTTTAGCCTTGAGTGAAAATTAGTAGCACTCCTCTAGTGTTCTTGGGATAAAAAGTGCTATTTCATCTTGTAGATTGCACCTTAGGCCATGCAATTACCTTAGAATATTATCTTTATATTCCTCAACATGTCTTGAATTGATTTTAAACTTATATAAATCTTTTGTATATGCCTTTACAGTCATTTCCTTTTGCTTCAAATTTTACAATTATCTGAATAAGTTTGTCTCATAGTCACCTGACAAGAATTTTCCTTTGAGGTTGGAAACCATTCTATCCAAATAATTTATCTTATTCTTCCCCTTTTTTATTCTATAATATTGTGTGAATTCCCACCTTAATGAAGCATGGCCCTTCAATTTGGTTTTTGAAAAATTTACCTTCTTCTCATCATGTACCTCTTCATCCTCAAAATATTTATCTAACTCATTCACCCAATCCATGAGTTCTTCTCCATCAAGACCACCTGCATAGGTGGGTAATTCCACATTTGGTTTGGATCCTTGGCTATTATCACCTTCACGAGTCTCTCTATACCCTGCTATTTAGGTCCTTCCATTGTTTCTTTTCCATCTACTTCTTCATGGTCTTGTGGCTCATCTTCCCTATCACTCAAATCCCCTGTTAGGAGTCATATTCTTTGGTTTCATTATACAATAATTATCCTATAATCCAAGATAACTCTAATGTCCCTCAACTCTACCAACATAACATCTTGGTTCCCTTGGTTCCTTGCAATAGCTCTTCTATTTCTCCTAGGTGGCATTATGATCCTTGTTGAAGCAATCTATCAAATAACTAGATGTTGTTCTCTTTTCCAAATGATCTTATATCTCCCACTTATTTTTAGGTATCCAATGTTGGCTTTTATACCAAAATGATGTAGAGTTTTCTATACAAAAGCCTCCACTTGAAGTTATTTTCCAAACACTCTAGGCTTATGACCCTTCCTACTAGCCCTTTAACCTTATTTTCTATTAGTACAAAAAGGTAAAAATAAATTTGATTTACCAATGATTTAATCTCCTTTAAATTATTAAGACACACCTATGTGTCAATTTTGGATACCTAATTATTTCCTTAGGTCCACTCTCCCACTTTTGGCCTATTCAATTAGCCCTCTTTCTAGGCCTATTCCAACTCAGTCCTTTAAAATTTGTACTAAAATATCTATACGGTGATAAAAACTTGTAAATAAGTTAGAGAATATGAATATTGATAGGATTAAAAATTTTTGGGAACTTTTGATGGTTAAAAATCTAGATATGGTTGAAACCCTAGTTTAGGGCTTTTGCCTCACTATTACTACCTCAGAGCAGTCAAAAATCAATTGTGAATGATTCATAGAATTTAAAGGATATAAAATATGTTTAATATACCTGTATTAACCTTGATTAACTAATTCAAACACTGGTTCTTACCTTACAATCCTATGCTAGAGTTTTCTAGACCTAAATGTTGTTCACTGTGCATGGAAATGGTGCATCTATATGCCTGGAATCATGTTTAGGTGAATAACATTATTTGTAAAGCAACTAAAGACTCCAAGAAGATTAAAATGCATAAAAATAAATAAATTAAATATTATAAATATTTATAAATCAGATTTATTGATCATTTCTTGCATAGAAGAAACACCCAGTCAAAAATTACATGAAGGCTGCTACATGAAACCAAGTTTGTACCGATCCTTTTCTTATGTAAAAAAAGAGGTTATTGGTTGATTCACATATTATATAGGTTTAATAAACCTTCATAATATTTAAACATGTTTATCAATATAATTTCCAATTTTAATGGTAGGTAAACTCAAATACTTGAAGGAGAGTCTTGAACAAGAAAAAAATGTCAAAGAGTTGGGCAATAAGTAGCAAGCCCATGCAAGCCAGTCAAGTGATTTACAAGATAGTAATGAAAGAGTGAAAAATAAAGGATATGGGATATTTAAAATTAAAATATAACCATTTCATATGTAGGATATAAAGAGTAGCTATAATGGTGATGAACAACAACAAAGCAAGTGTTTCCATAAGCATGTGGCATGCAAGGACCAAGAACATATAGTACGTGATATGAAGTGGAAAAAACAAGAATAATTGATGGAAGAAGAAGAATAAATATTTTAAGTATGATTTTTTCATGGAAATAAGGAGAATATGAATCAGTTTTTATAGGAGGAAGAGTGGTATGCGCCTACAAAGCAAGAAGAAGATGATAGCCATTATGTTTTTCTTAACAATGTTGTTTCGTGTGAAGGTATACTATTTAAGAATATGAACCAAAGAAAGCATAAATTTGGGGACCAATAAAAATTTCACCTATATGATAATAAATTAGAATTAGATACCTTCTATAATGAGGTTCATTGTAGACAGACATGAACATACACCAAGTACATCAACAAGAACCTTTGGAAAACATTTTTTACAGCTTGGTAGTATGATGTAGAGGCATCCTATAAGGACCAAAAATTTGTTTAATTTTTGTATTAATATGGTATATTAGGTTTAAAATAGGTTATAAATTTCCTAAATTATCTTAAGGTGGAGTTTAGATAGTATTAAGATGCATAAAATTTGAATTCCAATTTTTACCGCCAAAACCTCCTTTTGAGGAATTTGAATCTTGTTAAGCCTCTAGAGGAAATTTATCTAATTATGAAGGTTGAAATATATAATAAAAATGTATAATGGTTTAGGTATTGTATGAGGTCCAAAAAATATGTTCTTTAACCTATTTTTATGGTTCTAGGTAACTTATATGGTGTGAAAATAAAGATAATGCAATGTAGCAAAAAAAAGAGACCTCTTCGAGGGAAAGATTAAAGAATTAGTTATGCATAATATTAGGAGTTATAAGATTCAATTTTTATAGTTTTATATTGGAATTAAATTTTAGGAAGGAAGAAAAATGATGAAGATAATAAGAGGAGAACTCAAATTTTTGAAGAAGAGACTATTCTTGGAGTGAAATTCTGTGTGTCATGTTGAGAATAGAACTCTGTGTTTTTATGTTCTATATATGAAAAGAGTGGTAAATATTACATGTGATCATTGTGTAATATTTGATAACATTATTGGTAAGTTTATTTAAATTTATGTTGAGAGGTTTATGTTGATTGGAACATACAACCCATAGAAAGGTTGTTGCAGACCTATATACCCTATTTTGAAGTAATTGTTTTTGTTACAAACTATATCTTGCATGATATATGATCAAATGAAATTTGATAATTATTATACATGTTATTGAATTATATTTTAATGTGTTTAATAGTATGATTTTTTAGGATTAGTATTCAAGCATTTGGTATTCATACATATATTATGAACAAGCCCATATTTGGTGAATCATTCTTTTATATGCAGACTGTGTGTTGTTATTAAGGGTTAAAGGAATTTGAATTTGTATTTTAAAAAGTATATAAAATGATATTTTACCTTTTTTTTAGTTTAAGGGTTTAAAAATAATAAATAACCTTTGATTCACAGTCAAGTTTTTGATATGTCATGTTGTTTGTGATAGACATTATGTGAGAGGACTGTATACATATCCCATTGTAAGAAGTGATCCTTAACATGATGGCCAAGGGTTTGATAATGTTAAGGTAATTCCTTGATTGATATAAGTTTAATCTTATTTGTATGGTATTATGGTTTATCTCTTCCTACAGTAACACAGGATTGTGGAAACACCATTTTTATTGCATAGTCAGATGTATATTGAGATGGAAAACAAGAATAATGGATTTTTAAAAGATTGATGTAGATTGGTAAAGGAGTGTAGGTACAAATAGAGATTTATAACCTCTCATAGTGCCATAAAATCTTTTTTAACACTCACATAGCATTTGTTTAAAGCCTCATACCTACACAAGGTAGTAATAACCCTAAACTAGGGTTTTTGAAGTATAGAGAGATTCCACCACTCAAATTAGGTGAAATTTGGTGAAAATATTAGGGATAATTTTTATGAAGATATTTTTAAGTTTAATTTGAGTGAATGTACCTCTGTGTATAGATACTAGAGACTGTGTGTAAAAAGAAACCTAAGAGACCTAATAAGGGTAAACTGAGGCCTAGATTGAGTTTGAAAATAGATCAAATGGAAGATTTAGGAAGCCAAAATTCATGGAAAGTTTAAGATAAATAAAGGGTATCCAAAATTGTCATTGGTTTTGATATATGCCATTGTACATAACCGTATAAAGCTAATAAGCCCAAAAATAGGGCTACAAAGACTGTGTAAAGTGTAGATAGAGTTGTGAAAAGGAATGAGTTGAAACTTAGAGAATGTTTATAGAGTTGATGAGTGGGAAAAAATGGTTATGAAACTACTATTAAGTAAGATCAAAAGCATTGAAAAGTATAAAAGAACTAGGTGAATCTCAATAACATTGCTTGAAGAGTGAACCTATGAGCCATTGATAAAGAAGTACACCATGAGACAAGATAAATAATGAGATAATCTATTATTCATATCATAATGGAGGGCATAAATGTTGTTGACCATTATTCATAGGATAAGTATGAGTAAATTAACTAGGCAAAGACTCAAGAAGAGGTGAATTCTAGAGAGGAGGAATATGGTCTTGATGTATCCCCCATGGAGTCTTTAGGCCACATGGAGGAAAAAAATTAAAATACAGATGAAACATTGTTGAAATATATTTCATTTTCAAAAATCAATACTAAAAATTTGGATCTAAGTGAAGATCTACTGGATATGAGTCCATTGAAGAACTATAACTCATTTGAGGCACTTGAAGCTTCCATTCTTATATTATTAGATCCAGGGGAAGGAGGAGATTGTATTATGGTGAGTAATAAAAAGAGGGGTAAAGGTAAAAATGGATAGGGAACATTGAATATGACACTTAGATATAGAAAAAAATATTATATGGAGGTCATAGCTTTATTTTCTTTTTTGTTCTGTAGCTTGGTAGTAGCTTTATCATAAATTTGTTGCAACCAATTTCTTTTCCACTGGAAGAAAAGTCTCATTAGGATATTCATGTTATATATTTATCTCCATTGTAAAAGGGTGGGACCCCTTTAAAAATCTGATCTTTACCAATAATATAAAAAAACATAGAACCAAACTAGAGAGTCCAATGACCAAGTGTAACTAGAAGGGTAATATAACCTAAGGGTGTGCATGTATTAATTTCATAACTATGTATTAACTTATTCATTATAAGTAAATATCTCTAGATATAGACTTGAATAGATAGGAATGACATCAAATTAAGGTTTTATATAAAACCATTATCAATCATAATGTCATGTACGATAGAAATATAATAATCCATAAAACCATGTATGTATAAAGGACCATTATTTGATGCTTTGTTAGGTATCTCATGATCATGAAATTTAGTGAAGGATCATGGGTATTAGAAACATTGGAATGCCTAAGAGGTGAGATGAGTTACTTTTCTACATATTCAATAGGATGTAAGAGATATGATAAAATTATTTTAACTTTACAACAAGTAACTTCCATTTGACAAGTTTGATAAGATGATTAATAAAGATATGTTACTTTTCAAGATAACATGGTTAATAAATCAATGAGTGCATATGATAATAAAATTTAAAAATGTAATTTTGCATAATCCTTCGTGGCCTTGTTTAATAGGTCTATTTCTAGTAATGTATGTATCTAGGAGGGCTTGTTGTAGGCATGTGGATGAGTAAAGGGATTACTGGGTAATTTAAAGAACCAATATAAGGAATCACTACTCAATTTACTAGGAAATAACTTAAGGAAGATTGCACCATAATTTTCATAATATAAGGATATAAACATGGCATGAAGGTGTACTTAGGAATTTATAAGACCATAAAATAATTATAATAAGTGAATAATGAAGTCATGACAAAGATGCATATAAAGAAAATACTTGGGAATAGGATTGTAAGGTACTATATTATCCCATAAGATAGACTAAGAACCCTTTTAATGAAGCAAGATATTATGCACTTGTATTTGAAAGATTCCAATAATATGCATTTTATTCACGACCTCATGTGTAGGAATGGTGGTATTCTCAATAGGTTATTTTGATGTTTAGTTATAGGAACACTAGTGGCCATGGGTGTAGGAATCAAACATTTATTATAAATACTTTTGGATTGAATAATATAACTATAAACCCTAGGGGTGTCTACATTTTTTTTCTTTACTTCTTTATCCATTTGTATTGATTCATCAAGGAGCTTAGGATTTTCATCAAATTATAATTATAAAGATTGAATAATACATTTAAATATTTCAACATATAAATATTTTTCCATAATTTAGAATTCATTAACTAATAAAGACACATCTAAAAAATACAAAGTATTTTCCTCAATTTTTCTAATAATATTTTTATTAATGTTAAGCAAATCCACACACAAAAGAAAACCTAAGGTATGGATAAACTTAAGATCAAAATCTAATATGAATCCAAAATGACAAACTCTAAGTGGAAAGAGGGTAAAATTCCAAGCTTGAAGTGTTCATAAATGGAGGGGTTTGACAAAATGTTTCACCCTAATGATTTAATTATAATTAAAACAAAGGTAAAAAAACTAAACTAGAGATATCTAGTATTGACAATGTAAAATACTACCTTCGTTTCTTCCTTAGTGGATAAAATTCATGATAATAGAAAAATAAAACTAATGAATCTAAGAATTTAAATTGAAAGGAGAAAAAATATGATAGAATTTTCACACCTTAATGTTTTATAGATTACTAAGTACAGATATGGGTTGTGAAGGAATATATTTACTTTTTTTCAAAATTTGGGCATCTTATTATGTAGGGGCATAATCGACACCTATGTCAATCATGCCCTAGGAGGGATTGTTAATATCTTCACTTGACCAATGTACCCATCTTGTTGTATCATACCTATCTTATGTTTAATTTTAGATTCTCATGTATTCTATGTATGTGTACCTCTAGATGCAATACTTGTATGTATTTGCACTTCTCTAATCTGATAGGTAGAAATGTATAAATAATGTCTTCATATTTCTTGTGCAGTCATGGTAGGGGTCCTAGTGAAGGGATGACCTTGTCCATGCATCCAAAGTTACATAATGGAAAAAAATCCATTTTCTAATATTAAATGAAAATTTACTTAATGACATGTACATTCATAGTGACTATATACTCTATTTCTCTCTTATCTAAGCCTCTTCATGATTTTAAAATATTAACATTTTGTGGCCACTTCATTGTATTTTGTGGTCCCTTTCTTTATTATTTCATGTGGTCTCTATTCTAGCATGTGGTCTCTCTTTTCCTATTTGGCCTCATCTATTCTATTGGATTAGATCCCCATTTTTTATGTTCTCTCCTTTATATTATAAGGGACCCTTTTTTTTATCATGGTCTTTAGCACTTCAAGTTCTCTTGAAACTGATTATGACCATGTGGAACAAAATACATTTAAACTACCATAAAATAGTTCTTGATTATTTATCTATGAAAAATTACCCAAACATGAGACAAAATGCCTCTTGGCCACCATCAATTGACATATCTTAACAAGAGATTTACAACAAGACCATTAACACTACACTTTTCATTTTCTTGTGAAAACTATGGCCACTTAAAATTCCCTAATACTTCCCTAATAATGGAGATATACACAAACTAAGCCACCTTAAATTGATGATATTATATCATGTGTCATGATTCCATGGCCTCTATGTTAGGGACTTTCCTTAAATCCATGTCATCATTATGTTTTATGGACCTATGATATGATGCATTACACTTTATGGTCACACATGCATCTATTTTTAAAATCATTGCCCTTGTAACTGTGTGGACCTATGGAATTATGAATTCTATTTAATGACCACTCACATGTCTAATTTATTTATTGGGGCACTTATTCTATATGGACCATTGGTATTATAATATCCACTTTAATATTGTTACACATATGCCCAAAGTTTTGGTCCTTTCCTTTAACTCGTGACATGCAATCACCTTGAAAACATGTCATGATTGTGACACTTATCATCTTCATGAACTCTCATCCTCATGTGATCTTCATGAGATTCACGGGCCCCATGAATTTGAGGTGTGCTATGAAGGTCAATAAAATTATTGGACTTTTGTATAGTTTATGGGGTGTTCACAAGGTTAAAAAACTCCATGGACTCCATGGATTCTTATCAAGGATAATGATTTATATGGGTGCTTCTTGAGGATAAAAATTTTGTGGACTCTATATGCTCCATTGGGCCACAAACCACTCAATAAAAATACAATATAATTTAGGATTGCATCGAGTCTATCGATAATGATTTTATTAAAAAAAAGACATAACTCACTTATTGAATTGTACATCCACTATAGGACTTTAACATATAAGTACAAACATGATGGTCATTTAAATGTGTCCATCTTGAGACTTAAAATATAATATACAAACATTATGATTCTATTAAACCTAAAACTTGAAGCTACGAACTCTATGAACTTTGTATTTGGCCTCGGTGACTTTTTTAAATGGATAAATTAACCTAGAGACTGTTTATTAAAAGCTACTAAAGTCCCTACCTATTTTTGGTCATGTAATATTACTCATACTCCTTAGATTCTCCCACATCAGACACTCAAGGTGTATATAAATGAGATAGGATTGACCTACAACTAGCCTATCTAAAATATCTAAACTCAAAGAAGGTAACTCAAGTAGATCCCATTGATAATTAATGAAATTGGGTTATGACCAATGGATCCACTAAACCTAGCAAAGGGAACACCTACACCATAATTTCAAGATAAAGGGTTCCAAATACTCTAGGAAATCAATACAATATGATATCCCTAAACATGTACTAATTTATAAAGTAATAAAATATCACAATCAAGCAATGTAAGTAAGGGGATGGGTTAGAAACATATTAAAATGGACAAGGAGCCATGGTAGGCAAATGAGGGCCTATGGTACCTAAGGTTTATAAATGGAAAAATTGAATAATCCTATAGCCACACTAAGTTTAAGTGTAGAGATAATTCAAACAAGGAGATATACATTCATTAACCAATCAATTATGCAACTTCTATCTATCAAAAGGAAAAATCTAAGGTTAAAATCTACTTACCTTGAACAAGACCTATCAAGCCTCAATATCTCCCTTAACTAATGGTGTTTTGTAAGAGATTAATGTGGTTATAAGGATGTTAATGGATGAATCAATATCTAAGCTAAAAGGGCTCCTCCTATTTCATCAATGATTCCACGAGACATGTTTTTCTCTCTAAATAAATATCTAAGCAATAACTCATCCAAATGTAGACTTAGGTTAGAAGTGCAAACAATAACAATGGAAAATGAATGTTCATATCTATTAAATTGATGCGGTGACTTATTTTTATAGTTATGGATGACCCTAATCCCTTATGAATATTTAGTTGATAATATCAACTGGCTTGATGTAGTCCTCAACTGGTCAACTAACCTTGAACTAGGTTGACCAGGCTGACCTAGTTATGAAGTGTGCATCCAAAAGTTTAGAACTACATCGATCTAATAGATGTAGTTGGGATGGGATGGATAAAAATTATAACTACATTGATCTGGTAGACATAGTAGGAAAATATACCTCCTGACATAGTTAGAGGTTATTGGATGGCAAAAGATATCTTAGTGTATAAATATGAGTAATCTAGAATGGATATGGGGATGATAGATAAATATCTCTCATGAAGCACCATCAATCTTCCCACCCCTTTCTTGATGCATCCTTTAAGGCATACACTTAGAGGGATTGAAACTTGATAGGCTGTTTCAAGAGATAAATCATCAATAGATAATAAAGTTTTAAAATATTATGTGTATACATATACCTCACCTAAAGCTCATCATGTATCACCAGAGCATAACATGGGATGTTTATTTGAGAAATAACATAACAACATGATACCTGAGCTTAAAAAATACAATAAAAATTGGAAAGTAAGTGAAAGGAAATAAATTTTAAATACATACTTTTACTTACCTTGTTATTGATAAAAATAATTTTTGTGAGTCGTAGATGAGGATAAGAACCTAGTGTGTGGAGAAAAAGGTAGACCTGAAAATAAGAGAAAACATCAAAGTTTTTGTAAAAATATTCTGTTAGCATTGAAAAATTCTCTAGCTTACCACGATTCTAGGGCTTCTTTCAATTCATGAAAAGTACATACATAAAAAAAAGATAAGAGTAAAATATGGAATTTATTGGTAAATAACTTAAGCCTAGAAAATTAGAAAATGTTTACTATAAAGGGTAAATTATTATTCATTTGTGCATTTATTATTTTTGGAAAACTAAATATTTATGTATCCAAATATATAAAGTTGAGAGATGATGGCCCACACACAAAGAGGTGGATGAGCTGGTGGATATATCACAATTGTAGTTGGCACAATGCAAGTACGAGGTGTATTTAATCATGAAATTTAACATTTAGATTAAAAATGAACTAAATCAAGAAAAATAGATGATAGGGAAAATCCATGTAATGGAAATTTGTCAAAAAAATAAAGGTTTAGAGTTAAAAATAACATGAGAAATAGATAGGATACGAGAAGTCAAAATATAGGTTAAGGGCATTTATTATGGTATAGTGAAAAGTTGCCATGTAGTCCAGATGATATCAGCTAGGTTGATATAGTTTAAAATAAAGGAAAATAAAAATTGGTTAATACCATATAGATTGGCTAATGTAGCTAAACCAATTTTGGCTAATGCCATGTAACATGGTCTACACAGTTAAAAAATATTAAAATGGTTGATGACACATGTTCTGGCTGATGACGTTAGAAATTAACATGGTAGATGTAAATAAACATAGGACTGATGGCATAGGAAAATTTAAATACAGGTTTGATGGCATGTATATAGGCTGATGTAGTATATGAAAAGGCCATAATGTGGGTCATGGATGATATAGTCAAAATTTATAGATGGAAGATGTAGTAATATACATGGTTGATATATTCTAGAGGATAAGTTGGCCAATGTAGTCTGGTAAATGACTGATATAATAGTTAATTTGAAATAAAAAGTGATTTTATTATTTTTATGTCTTTTTTATTTTAGTTTTTGGATAGATCCCTAATTTATTCTTTATTTTTTGATATGTTTAGAGGCATCATAGATTATGGATACTTTTGGATGCTATATAGCTACCATATTTACTAGAGTGGTTTCCTATAGTTGATTGAGTGTATTTGATGACATTTTGATTTGGTATTATTAAGGAGATGTGATGGATCTTGATTAGTATAGAGTTAGTCTCTATGTTATTAGGATCATGGGAGAGGCTGAATAATACCTTTCAATAGGTGGTGGATGGGGATGCTATCGAGGTGGGTATCACTTTAGAGGATGTTCATATGTTTTGAGGCTTACCTATTATAAGCACACTTGTGGTGTGCAATACCCCAAATTCCTCTGATGAAAGGAAGGCATTATTTTTGTGGGACACATGGTCTGAGAGGTATCACAAGTGAGTGTTTCATTTCAATTTATTTGA